>SJYA01003091.1:2729114-2776861 GCA_006410615.1 Neotragus moschatus | reverse complement strand
TGTCCGACTCTGTGCGACCCCAGAGATGGCAGCCTACCAGGCTCTTCTGTCCCTGGGATTCCCCAGGCAAGAACACTGGAGTGGGTTGCCATTTCCTTCTCCAATGCATGAGAGTGAAAAATGAAAGTGAAGTTGCTCAGTTGTGTCCGACTTCACGATCCCATGGACTGCAGCCCACCAGGTTCCTCCGTCCATGGGATTTCCCAAGCAAGAGTACTGGAGTGGGGTGCCATTGCCTTCTCCGTTGTGAACTGTTAGGTGTAGGTGTAGTATATCTTGAGGGGTGTATATGGGCCAGTTTTAGCTAGGTGTTTTCCCCCATAATGCTGATGTTTGGAAAGACCCTGATGCTGGGAAAGATTGAAGGCAGGAAGAGAAGGGGATGACAGAGGATGAGATGGTTGGATGGCATCACCAAATCAATGGACATGAGTATGAGCAAGTTCAGGGAGTTGGTGATGGACAGAGAAGCTTGGCGTGCTGTATGTAGTCCATGGGGTCGCAAAGAGTCGGACACAACTCAGTGACTGAACTGAACTTTCCCCCATGAAGTTACTGTTGGTTTTGCTTCTCTTGAGCAGTGGTAGGGCACTAAAGTGATTTTCTTTCTATAACTGATTTTCTTATCTCACCTCTTCTAGCGGGAGCGGGACAAGTGTTAATTTGGCTGAGCTTTAGTTTTCTCATCTCTGATGAACTTAGCTATAAGTCTTTCAGGCTTAACCATTCCATGGGGCAGTAGTGCAGTGTCTTGACTTTTAGTCCAAACTGCTCCTGACTGTGGACCCTGGACAAATCTGTGCCTCAGTTTCCCCATCTATAAAACTGAGTTAACATTTTAACAGCCCTTCTAGCTTTGTTCTTCCAGCATCCCTGGGATTACATAGCTAGGTCCCTGCGTTCCTCACTGAGGTCTGTGAGGAATACCTGGTGACACGGGGGGTCAGGTGCGCTGCTACTATTCTAACTGCCTGTGTCTGTCCTCTAGGGAACATCCCTGGCTCAGCCGTGCTGGTGTTTGACATCCACGTGATTGACTTTCACAACCCGTCAGACTCCATCAGCATCACCTCCCACTACAAGCCCCCTGACTGCTCAGTGCTGAGTAAGAAAGGGGATTACCTNCTACTATTCTAACTGCCTGTGTCTGTCCTCTAGGGAACATCCCTGGCTCAGCCGTGCTGGTGTTTGACATCCACGTGATTGACTTTCACAACCCGTCAGACTCCATCAGCATCACCTCCCACTACAAGCCCCCTGACTGCTCAGTGCTGAGTAAGAAAGGGGATTACCTCAAGTATCACTACAATGCCTCACTTCTGGATGGGACCCTGCTGGATTCCACGTAAGGACAGCAGGGATCGGTGTGGTGTGAGCCTGGTGGATAACAGTCGGTATTCCTGTGGCCCCCTTTACTTTTCCCCAGATACTCATTGAGGGCTTTATTTCCATGCTTTTTGCACTGTGTATCTTAAGTGTACATCACTACTCTGGTACCTTGTTCTAAGAGTTCCCTCTGAACGATCTCATCTTGTCCCCTTGAAACTGTCTGAAAAGATCTCGTAACTACTGTCTTTAAAAATTAACCCACAGATAAAATCCAAGCTGCAGAGTCTCTCTGGAGGCACGTGAGGCTGTCTCGTCAGCTCCGTTCTGCCTGAGCAGTCTCATCTGCTGAGGCCCATCTTCTGCCTCCCAGGGGTGCCATGCGCTGTGGTGCAGGAAGTGCACTGCGTTCATCCTTCCTTCTGGCCACCCTCTGCCCTGGTCTGAGTGCCTTCCCTTTTCGCAAGCTCTTTGTCTAGTTCCTAGGAAGAATCAACTGTTCTCACTTCTGTAGTCTCATAATGTTTTATGTATTACCTGCCTTTTAGTTGGGGGCTTCCCAGGTGGCTCAGCGGTAAAGAATTCGCCTGCCAATGTGTGAGACACAGGAGATGCGGGTTTGATCCCTGAGTGGGGAAGATCCCCTGGAGGAGGAAATGGCAACCCACTCCAGTATTCTCACCTGGGAAATCCCATGGACAGTGGAGCCTGGTGGGCTACAGTGCATGGAGTCACTAAGAGTCGGACACATCTTAGAGGCTGAGCACGCACACACACCTTATAGTTGTTTTTGTTCCTATCACTGTTACTGGTCTGAACACCTTAGATACTCAACATGTATATTCATCTTTTTACTCCTTACACTTAGCCCAGAACATAATGCAAAGGAAGTATTTTATAAATGTTAATTGAGATGAATCTAAAACCATATTACTAGGAATCAACAGTGTATACTAGTATCATGCAGGAAAAAGGAGCTTTGCTCCTTATGTATCTGAATCTTTAGATTATCTATGGACATGAAAGTCGCTCAGTCATGTCCAACTCTGCGACTCCACAGACTGTAGCCTGCCAGACTCCTCTGTCCGTGGAATTCTCCAGGTCAGAATACTGGAGTGGGTAGCTAGCTAGCTGTCCCCTTCTCCAGGGGATCTTCCCAACCCAGAGGTCAAACCCAGGTCTCCTGCATTACAGGCAGATTCTTTACCATCTGAGCCAAGGTAATATGCGATTCTCTTTGGGAAGGACACATTTTCAGCCTTTCTTTGGGTCTCCATATAAGTACATCCATTTTTGTACTGAGCCTGGCTTAGAATCCTAAGTTTAGTCTTAAAGAGAAAGAACAGCTTCATATAAATATGTGCTACTGCATTTATTCTAGATCTAGATGGAGAGGGTCTTATCTCCTTCTCACCCATCCCTTTGTCTTCTGACCTCAGGTGACAGGGTGTGGCCAGGTGTGGAGAGCTTGAGGGACATACTCATTCTCTCTGGTGCTGTGAGACCTAAAGCATTTAATGTATTTCATCAGATCTAACATGTGTTGGTTNAGTAGGGATTGGGGGCAGGAGGAGAAGAGGACGACAGAGGATGAGATGGCTGGATGGCATCACTGACTCGATGGACATGAGTTTGGGTGAACTCCGGGAGTTGGTGATGGACAGGGAGGCCTGGTGTGCTGTGATTCATGGAGTCACAAAGAGTCAGACACGACTGAGCGACTGAACTGAACTGCACTGATGCTTTGCTGCCCAAATATGATTCTTTCCATCATAGAGGTATTTTAAATTGAAATGAACCTCCTACGTATCCATTCATGTCATGATTCTGTGAACTGCCAGCCCAGAGGCAGAAAAGCACCCAGCCCCTTCCACATCCCATACTCACGCCAGTTTCTTTCCATATTCTCATGGTGATGGATAGTAATCAGACATGGCCAAATGTATCCTTTTATAATTAGCGCAAAAGCCTCATAGCTGGTAGGCTCATATCCGCAGGGAACCCCACTTATATTGTCTATATTTCCCATATCTCATAGTTGAGTCTTTTAACTTTAGCAGTGATGTTCCTCAGGAGAAATGGAGATGCAGAATATTCACGTCTTACCAAAATGTCAGTTTTCAGCATGTACACACTGCGTCTCCCTGATGACTTGGTTTAGTCAATGAGCGGAAAACACCGCCTTGTGACTGTGAAACAAGAAAACTATGAATCAAAGCTCGACCTTTTGTTCCCTCCACGGGAAGCCTGGCTGTGTGACTCCTTTATGACAGCATTTAAACATATGTAAGTATCTCTAATTGCTAAGGAGAGGCTTCCTAGAACCAACATCCCCCTCAATTTCTCCTCCCCCTCACTGTCAAACTTCTTGAACTCTCCACTTTTTCATTTTTTCTTTAATCAGAGGAAAAAAAAAATTGAAGCTGGCTTCTATCCTTAACTAAATAACTTTTATCCTTCTACTAAAAGACTATCTTCATTGTTATCAATAGTCTTCATATTGCTTTATCCCATGGTTGATTAAAGTTTCTATTTAACATGGTCTATTTTTCCAGTTTTATTATCAAGTGACATGCATCAGTATAGAAGCTTAAGTTATATAGCATGATGATTTGATATATATACAGGTTTTTTTAAAAAATATATACTTGATCTACTGTGTTGTGTTAGATTCTGGTGTACAGCAATAGTATATACATTATTTTTCAGATTATTTTCCATTATAAGTTATTAAAAGATACTGAATATAGTTCCCTCAGCTATAGAATAGGTCCTTTTTGATTATCTATGTTATGTATAGCAGTGTGTATCTGTTAATGCCAAACTCCTAATTTATCCTCCCCAATCTCTGGCCCTGCTTTCCCCTTTGGTAACCATAAGCATGTTTTTTTAAAAATCTGTGAGTCTGTTTTGTAAATAAGTTCATTTGTACCAATTTTTATATTCCATATATATATATATGTGGTATCATATGATATTTGTCTTTCATCTGACTGACTTCACTAGGTATAATAATCTCTAGGTCCATTCACGTTGCTGCAAATAGCATTATTCCATTCTTTTATATGGCTGAGTAATAGTCCATTGTATATATTTACCACATCTTCTTTATCCATTCATCTTTTGGACATTTAGGTTGCTTCCACACCTTGGCTATTGTAAATAGTGCTGCTATGAACATTGGGAAGCAGATTTACATATGTCTTGAAATGACTGCCACAATAGGTTTAGTTAACAACCATATCTCCTATGATTACAAAGAGAACAAAGTAAAAATTCTTCTTGTGATGAGAACTCTTAGGATCTCTTCTCTAGACAACTTTCCTATACATCATGCTGCAGTGTTAACTATAGGCATTTGACACTGAAAACTTCCTTTAAATTTTTTTTCTATTTTCCTGGCTTCTGTGCCACACTGATGTTTCTTCTTTAATTCCTTTTCGTGTTTGCCTTTTCTGTCTTCTCTATGCTTGGTCTGCTTATTTATTTATTTATAAAAAGATCCGTCTTTTTTTGATTGAAGTAGAGTTGACTTTCAATGGTTCATTCGTCTCTGCTTTACAGCAAAGTGTTTTTAAAGGTTTCTTTTTTAGGATTAATTGCTATGGAGGTGCTGTGAGCTGCACCCAGGGCCCCATGCGTGCTGAGCACGTGCACTATCTCTGAGATATACTCCTTCTTCCCACATTTATTATACTTGATTTGGGCCTTTTAGGGAGATTTTGCCTATGTCAACCAAACTTTGCCATTCACAATACATTTCTAAAATGCAACCTTTCAGTTGGTAAGGACTGCCATTTCCAGAATATGTCATGTTTTCTTGCTGCCTATCATTTTTGTAAACTATTTTCTTGCTTTGAATATTCTTTCCTATTCCTAGACTCTTTTCTTTAAATTCTACCCTTCCTTCCTGTCATATAGCCTCCAGAAAGGCTACTCTGAAGTGTAAACTCTTGGCCTGGGTCCTCTCCTGCATCCTGTCCTGCAGCTGCCCTTCCCACCTGATATGCAGTCACCGCATTCTTGCATGTGTCCACTTTAAATTGTCAACCCTGTAAGGTGAGGGACCTTGACTGATAAACCACCGTATGCCCAGAAGTTAGCAGAGTGCCTGCCTTTTCAGATGTATTTGGAATCACACATTTAATATTTTAAAATGTGCAAGTCAAGAATCAGTGATTAAAAAAAAACCCTCTGCTTTCCTATAGAACTATTTTTTACTGTTTCCCATTTTCAGCAGTTTTCTCTAGCCAGTGCTAGTAAATGCTGTATTTGAAAATTGTTTCTAATGACATCTCTTTCAATCATGTGCTTAGTGTGCTTAGGAGGCTGTCAGCAAGATCTTCCCTCATAACTAAAGATCCTTTTTTTTCATACAGGACCACTCTTATTCTTTTGATGTTGCTTTCTTTATTCAGTAATTTTTTTCTCTTCCTAATTTCCTTTTAATTTTATTTCTTTATCATCTTGTCATCACTGAGGCGTCTATTTTCCTAGTACTGTTGTTTTCAGAGCGAAGAGAAATGACCTTCTCATTAGCACTTCTCTGATGCCCAAGAGTAGAGTCACTTCTCCCAGTGGTTATGCTGATAGCCCCGGGCCAGTCATTATCAAATACGAAGATGGTGAAGTTTTAGGTGCAGGACTATGACAGTAGTTTATCACTTGAAATACTGATGAATGTTTTTAGGCAATTAAAAAAGTCTGTTAAGTTTCTGGAATCTTCTTGACACTTTTATAGTCATAATTATTCATACAAAAGATACTGCCATAAAAAAGCATTTTATCATAATTTACAAAATCATATTAAAATTCAATTTTATTCTGTTTTTACAAAGAAAAAATAGTAAAATAGCTATAGAATCATAAAAGTATAAGAGGAAATACAAGTTGACAAAAACAAAAGCTCAAACTAAGGTGGAATGAAATCACTGTTAATATTACTTGTATCATTTTTTCTTCTTTTGCTTCTACTTGAAGGAACTTTGACGTTTAAAAAAAATCAGAGAGTAAGTAAAACAAAAAACAGTCGGTAAGAAAACCACAAGTAAATAAGTATCTTTCAGAAATACATACTTTCTGTAAAGAGACTCTTCTTGGTTCTCATCATTTTTTTTCTCCCTCTAGTGGTTTTCTGTACTGTGGTGGTGTCCATTGCAAAACCCATAGTTAACAAGTAGATTTCCACTAATGTCCTATCACTGCCAGCATCTGTTTTCTTAAAGACAATGCAAATTCTGTCTAATTTCAGTGGTTTTTTTCATTCCATTTCTCCCTGGTAAACAAGAGTTGAGTCTGTGCCAGGAATGCAAGGCATCAACACATTACTATCTGCTGCCTTATCTGTTTTACCGCCTTGGAGAGCTTTATCAAAATGATAACATTTACTCATAAACACTTGGACAGACTGAAAACCTGTTCTCCTTACATGACAAATATGAAAATAATAGATGAACATATGTTGAATTATTCATGGAAGACACTGAGCCTTCTAAATCATCTTGACGAGTATAACTCAATATTTTTCTACTGGAAGACTGTTTATAATATTAAGAGCAACAGATAAGAATAAAACATAATTTAAGAGACTGCAGCCATGTTTATTTCCAGTGAAGTACAGACTCATTTTGGCCCCGTGGTAACAGTGCAAGAAAGGCAGGGAGGGCTAGAGTGGTGTTTTCCACACACGTTACTTTCCAGATTGATTTATGAAATCAGTTTGGTTGGTCGTGGTCATCCCTTTTTTGCAACATCAAAGAAAGTGGAATGGAAAACAGTAAAAAGGACAGAAAAGGACAGAATACACAAGTCAGACTGTACAATGTATGGTAGAAGTTAATATTTTGTGAAATTTAATTTAAAATTAAATGTAAAGTATATTTCTCACCACTGTCATTGTCCCTTAAAAGAATAATATCAAACTTTCTCTTGATTCTGTGAGATTTTATTTTAAGTTGAACTTTATAACTTGAGATTATAATCTGGGTACCAACTGGGTATTCATATGTGTAGGCTTTGCTCTAATGGCCTCTATATTGAAATCTGTTTTTCTAAAGAATTCTGATTTCATCATCATCATCAAACTCCCTGTATTAATTTCCTGAAAATGTTTTCTTTTTTATTATTTATTATTATTTTTTTTTTTACTTTACAATATTGTATTGGTTTTGCCATATATCAACAGCACTATTTATAATAGCCAGGATTGAAAATGTTTTCTTTAACTATGTACATTCATTTTTAAAAATTTATCTTCAAAAATATATATATCTTCATCTGACACCACCCTTATGGCAGAAAGTGAAGAGGAACTAAAAAGCCTCTTGATGAAAGTGAAAGAGNTTTAAATATAATTGATTTACAATGCTGTATTGGTTTTAGGTATATGGCAAAGTGATTCAGTTGTGTGTGTATATGTATCCTTTCTTTTATTCCTTTCCGTTATAAATTATTACAAGACACTGAGGATAGTATGGGCTTCCCAGGTAGCCCTAGTGGTAAAGAACCCACTTACCAGTGCAGGAGATATAAGAGATGTGGGTTTGATCCCTGGGTCAGGAGGATCCCCTTGAGAAGGAAGTGGCAGTCCACTCCAGTATTCTTGCCTGTAAAATCCCATGGACAGAGGAGCCAAGGGGACTATAGTCCATATGGCTGCAAAGAGATGGACACACACACATATAAGGATAATATAGTTCCCTGTGGAATGCAGTAGGTACTCATTTTTTATCTGTTTTATATATAGTAGTCTGTGTATTTTAATCCCAAACTCCTAATTTACCCTTCCTCCGTTTTCCCTTCTGGTAACCTTAAGTTTGTTTTCTGTGTCTGTGAGTGTCTTCACAATATTTAAAGTTATACTTTTCAAAATCTGAGCTCAGCAGAATGTCCCATTTGAAACTGGTTTTGTTTCTTTCGAAGTTTTGCTCTGTCCATTCAGAATAATTTGTGATTGTATTAACACTAGAATGTTTCACCCCCACTGAGTGTTAATTTTTGAAGTTTCTCATTATTAAAGCATATGTATTTTGGAAATGGAGTTATATTTGATTACAACCCTATTTCCTATCATTATGATTACTTCCTCTGTCATTTTCCTTCTAATCCATTCAAAAATTTTCTTGCTTTATATTTACAAAACTAACTCATACATGTGGTAAAGAAAAACAGCATTACGTATTTTATATAGCATTTCATCTCATTCCTCACCATTTCCAATTCCGCTACTGGTAAGCAAACATTTTTTAAAGTTCTTCTGTGTCTCTTTTGGTGGTTACACCTGTAATTATTAATATAAAAACATTTCTTAAAAAAATTCTTGACTTATTAAACAAAATTTTGATTCTCCTACAAAGGACTAAGAATTAGTTAATTTCAAATACCCCATCTAGTTGACTCTTAATACTCTCAATTTTATTAGTTACATTATTACAAGTATACCTCGTCTTATTGGGCTTTGCTTTCTCATACTTCACATATACTGTGTTTTTTGCAAATTGATGATTGTAGCAACACTCCTTGAGCATGTCTACTGGTACCATTTTTCCATCTGTATTTACTCACTTTGTGTCTTGTCACATTTTGGTAGCTTTCACAATATTTCAAATATTTTCATTGTTATATTTGTTATCAGTTCAATTCAGTCACTCAGTCGTGTCCGACTCTTTGCGACTCCATGAATCACAGCACACTAGGCCTCCCTGTCCATCACCAACTCCCGGAGTTTACTCAGACTCGCATCCATAGAGTCAGTGATGCCATCCAGCCATCTCATCCTCGGTTGTCCCCTTGTCCTCCTGCCCCCAGTCCCTCCCAGCATCAGAGTCTTTTCCAATGAGTCAGCTCTTCGCATGAGGTGGCCAAAGTACTGGAGTTTCAGCTTTAGCATCAGTCCTTCCAAGGAAATCCCAGGGCTGATCTCCTTCAGAATGGACTGGTTGGATCTCCTTGCAGTCCAAGGGACTCTCAAGAGTCTTCTCCAACACCACAGTTCAAAAGCACCAATTCTTTGGTGCTCAGCCTTCTTCAAAGTCCATCTCTCACATCCATACATGACTACTGGAAAAACTATAGCTTTGACTAGACAGACCTTAGTCAGGAAAGTAATGTCTCTGCTTTGAGCCCCTATATTTGTTATAGTGAACTGTAATAATCAGTGGCCTTTGATGTTACTCTTACAAACTTTATGACTCACTGAAGTCTCAGATGATGGTTAGCCTTTTTAGAAATAAACTATTTTTAAAGTAAGTTATATGCTTTGATTTTTAGACATAGTGGTAATACACATATAACAGACTATAGTATATTATAAACAAAACTTTTATATGCACTCAAAAAATTCATGTGACTCTCTTTATTGTGATATTTGCTTAATTGTTAAGTTAATTTGGAATTGAACTACCTTATGTCCAAGATTTCGGAGAAGGCAATGGCGCCCCACTCCAGTACTCTTGACTGGAAAATCCCATGGATGGAGGAGCCTGGTAGGCTGCAGTCCATGGGGTCGCTAGAGTCAGACATGACTGAGTGACTTCACTTTCACTTTTCACTTTCATGCATTGGAGAAGGAAATGGCAACCCACTCCAGGGTTCTTGCCTGGAGAATCCCAGGGACGGGGGAGCCTGGTGGGCTGCCGTCTATGGCGTCGCACAGAGTCAGACATGACTGAAGCGACTTAGCAGCAGCAGCAGCTTGTCCAAGGTTTGCCAGTATTTTCGTTTGGTCATTGCTTGATATTTTAATCTTCATCTATTACTTTCTGACAGTCTCCTTCAGTTGAAGATACCAGCTCTTCAAATTATACTTCTCATTTTCCTTACTCCCACCTTCTAAATTCTGTCAGGTATAGCTTTATCTTTACAATGGCAATACCAATGATATACATAATTATTTATTGTGTAAGTTGATTATTTGAAACTCAATAAATAGCACTTACATAATGACAGGTGTGTGACTACTGCCCAAGAAAGAACACTCTGATCTAGGATGCCATTTTAATCTCTTCAAGTCTAATGTCACATACTCAGGAACATTTGAGAAGAATGTTTCTCAAATCCCGCCCCCCCCATGGACTTTTTATATACTTCTTAAGTTGCCTGATATCCTGCCTTATTTAATTTTGTTTCATAAATTCACCAGGGATTTTTAGCATAACTTTTTTTTTTTTAAGAATTTTTCATTTTCCCTAAATTTTTGTGGCTAAGAGAATAAATACTTCTGGGGGCAAGAGGAGAAGGGGATGGCAGAGGATGAGATGGTTGGATGGCATCACGGACTCAATGGGGACATGAGTCTGAGCAAACTCCAGGAGATAGTGAAGGACAGGGAAGCCTAGCGTGCTGCAAATCATGAGGTCACAAACAGTCAGACATGACTTAGTGACTGAACAGCAACAATAGTTCTTCAACACAACACAGAGAATCTCCAGTTGCCTGTTACTTCATTTATTGTTTGGAGTGTAACCTTTTCTTTTAAAAGATATTCTTCGTGAAAGTCATTGTCTTAAGGACTTAATTTGATCCATTTACTTTCTAGGCTTATTACAGGGAAGTCACTGCAGTGTTTGTTTCACTGCATTCCCAACACAGTCTCAGTCTTTCTCCTTCTCCTTGATTTTTACCCTCGTTTTGTGGAGGAGAACCTCAGGAAATTTCCTCAGAAAGAGGACATCAAAAATAAACAGTATGAAGATTCCTTAAAAAACTAGAGTCAACATATGATCCTGAAATTCCACCCTTGGGCATATAACTGAAGAAAACTATAATTTGAAAAGATACATGCCCCTCAGTGTTCATAGCAACACTATTTACGGCCAGGACATGAAAACAACCTGTGTCCCTTGGCAGCTGAATGCATAAAGCAGATGTGGTGTGTATACATAGCAGAACATTATTCAGCCATAAAAGAGAATGAAATAATGCCATTTACAGCAACATGGATGGACCTAGAGATAGCCATACTGAGTGAAGTCAGACAGAGAAAGACACATACCATATGATATTGCTTGTACATGGAATTTTATAAAAGGATACAAATGAGTTTATTTAGAAAACAGAAGCAGATTCACACACATAGAAAACAAACTTATGGTTACAAAGTGTGGGGGAGGGATAAATTAGGAGTTTGGGCCTAACAGATACCACATTATTATATATAAAATAAAAAATAAGGACCTATTGTATATCACAAGGAACTATACTCAATATCTTATAATAGCATAATGGAAAAGAATCTAAAGACAATATATATATATGTGTGTGTGTGTGTGTGTGTGTGTGTGCTTGAAAGTAACACAACTTTGTAAATCAACTATGTTTCACTAAAGTTTTTTTAAGCTGTCATTATGGCTTATGGGCTGCTCTGGTGGCTTAGTGGTAAAGAATCTATGTGCAGTGCAAGAGACACGGGAGACATGGGTTCAATTCCTGGCTTGGAAAGATCCCCTGGAGAAGGGCATGGCAACCCACTCTAGCATTCTTGCCTGGAAAATCCTATGGACAGAGGAGTCTGGTGGGCTGCAGTCCTCAGGGTTGCAAAGAGTCGAATTACAGCTGAGGCAACTGAGCATGCAAGTACACACATGGCATACTGTCTTTATTTTATACTCATAGCAGATTGATCAGTAGAGAATTA
This sequence comes from Neotragus moschatus, assembly GCA_006410615.1. NCBI lineage: Eukaryota > Metazoa > Chordata > Mammalia > Artiodactyla > Bovidae > Neotragus > Neotragus moschatus. The sequence goes on along the minus strand of SJYA01003091.1, from coordinate 2,764,902 downwards.
TCTATTATTTTTCGTAAATCTTCCATCAGTGGGATCTTAATGGCTTTGTAAGTTTTATATTCTCTCTCTTTCTCTCTTAGACTTAAATTTGTTTATTCTTAGTGTTATGAGATTTTACAGGAATGTATGTATGTGTGGATCTCTTATGACCCATCTTTTTATGAATTCTATGGATCCTTAATATTTTATTTGTATTTTTTAACCAAACCCAATAGCTTATGTGTTTCTTATCTTTTTCTTCACTGTTTTTGGTGATATCATTTTAATTCTCATACAATATAACTGAATTTGCTGTGCAATCCTTTGAGTTTTGACAAAAACATAAACAAGGCAAATAAGATGTGAAATGGTTCCAATGGACTCAGTCAGTGCAACAGTAGGGGCCACCCAGGCTTAGTGATCTTCAGTATCTTCAGAGGTGGTGCAGCATGACTGTGTGTCCATCTCTGGACTCATGCATCTGCCCAGTGTGGGTGCACAGTAGGAGGAAGGTGGAGGATTTGCCCCGTGACATTATGTATGTTAACTTACGATGTCTCACAGTCATCCACTGCCACCTTCTACTTAGTTCTCATCACAAGACTTTCACTCTAGTTCTTATCCAACCTCAATTTTAGGATTTTCCCAAAGCCAGTGATTTTCAAGCACAAAGATACAGAACTCTCCAGAAAAGAATAGCCCTCTAATTTGTTCATGCCTTTGGTGTCCTTATCCCTTGTCATGAAACCCCTTCTAACGAGAAAGGAACAGTATACTGTAGGTAACCACTACCTCTGAAGGGAGGATACTGACTAGACATCTGTTGGACCAGCCAGCGGAAAACTCTTCATAACCCGTATCTCCAGCAACATTTGAAACACACCAGCAATGATAAAGGAGAGCAAGGTCCTAGAGGAAGCCAGCTCCATTCCCATCCTGCCAAGGCTCTAAGGTTGACAGACTGATTATCTGAGGAGGGATAAGGGGAAGCCTGTGGCTCAAAGACAAGTGACCTTAAATACTTTAGTGATGCCTGATTGTCCTCAGAGGAATACTAAAAGCAGAAATCAGAGAAGGCGATGGCTCCCCAATCCAGTACTCTTGCCTGGCAAATCCCATGGACAGAGGAGCCTGGTGGGCTGCAGTCCATGGGGTCGCAAAGAGTCAGATGCGATTGAGCACCTTCCCTTTCACTTTTCACTTTCATGCATTGGAGAAGGAAATGGCAACCCACTCCAGTGTTCTTGCCTGGACAATCCTAGGGAGGGGGGAGCCTGGTGGGCTGCCATCTATGGAGTCACACAGAAGCAGACACAACTGAAGTGACTTAGCAGCAAAAGCAGAAATAGATGAGATACTAGATGGTGTCCCAAGTTACATGGCCTCCTCTGTGCACTGGGGTGGACCACCTGATCTATAATATATTGACTAAACCCTTGACACTTGATTCTCTTTCTCAGCTTCTCTAACAAGACGATGGGCTGGAGCTGGTCTGCTAAATACTTGCTGTTGGTCTGTGGGGAGATGAGTACCAAAAATAAGAGGAAACATTCAAAAACTCTTCTAGAAATGTAATATTGCTGTGACCTTCAAGCGCTTTTTAAAAATGTATTGGCTCTTGACAGAATAGAATTTTTAAAAATTAAATCTGATCTTTGTGAAGTTCTCAGTGGAGCATTATTTGTTTAAAAAATAGCACATTTCTTAGGCACATTGTAAAGGTGAAACCAGAAATTTTATTTTCCCACTTTTATCCTCTTCCTCCCAAAAAAGGCAAAAAATTTCTACCAAAATAACTTAAACTCATTAAAATGATCAAATCTGTTCCATTTTTCATTAGGCTAAGGTATGACTGTCAGAAATGGGCTTCCCTCTGATTGTCATGCTTCATGATCCTACCAAGATCATGTTAGGAACCAAAAGGTCACCAAAACTCCCCCTTTTCTTCAGTTTATTCTTCCAATTCTTCATTTTCTATTTCCCTGGTTTCCTGTTACTGATTTCAAGAGCACACAGAATGAATATTTTCCGGGACTTTATTTGAATAGAAACAACCCTAAGGACGCTACTTTCTAAGAAGTTGTTTTCTCTCTTCTTTTGGTACTGCCTTCCAGCATAGCTGAGTATTTTTGTTTCTGGTTGTTGATTGCAACCCCACAGCAGCTCCCTACCGCCAGCTCCATCACAGCTCACCGCATCTCGCTCACGGAGGCTGAGTTGGTGGCCTTCCTTGTGCTGTACTGACTGTGTGTGAGTGTATAACAGAGCCAGCCAGCACTTTCGCACCTTCAAAACTTGACCCTCTTGTTTCTCAAGGGTGTTGAAAAGTCGAGTACTGCCCTGCAAGGCAGAGTCAAAGGTGTTATACTGTGAAATAAAACTCGAAGAGCTGAGCTTTGAAACAGAAAATATTCACATTTCTACCTAAAATCTGTCTGAATGCCTGTGCAGTATCAGGAAAGCTAAGATGAGAACTGTGGTCAAGTCTAAATTCTCTGAGGTCCTTTTTCTGGCCATCTCGTTATTCTTCACTCAGTGGTGGTTTAGTCGCTCAGTCATGTTTGACTCTTGCAACCCCTTAGGCTGTACCCCACCAGACTCCTCTGTCCATGGGATTTTTCCAGGCAAGAATACTGGAGTGGGTTAGCATTTCCTTCTCCAGAGGGTATTCCCAACCCAAAGATAGAACCCAAGTCTCCTGCATTGGCTGGTGGATTCTTTATCACTGGCCGGACACATTGGATTTTTTCATTCCTTTATTTATTGTACTGGGGCTTCCCAGGTGGTGCTGGTGGTCAAGAACCCCCCTGCCAATGCAGGAGACAGATGTAGGCTTGATCTCTGGGTTGGAAAGATCCCATGAGGAAGGATATGGCAACCCACTTCAGTACTCTTGCCTGGAGAATCTCATGGACAGAGGAGCCTGGCAGGTTACAGTCACTAGAGTCGCAAAGAGTCAGACATGACTGAAGCGATTTAGCATGCACACAACTCATTGTATTAGATGCTAAGTCACTTCAGTCATGTCCGACTCTGTGCAACCCCATAGACGGCAGCCCACCAGGCTCCGTCGTTCCTGGGCTTCTCCAGGCAAGAACACTGGAGTGGGTTGCCATTTCCTTCTCCAATGCATGAAAGTGAAAAGTGAAAGTGAAGCCGCTCAGTCATATCTGACTCTTAGCGACCCCGTGGACTGCAGCCTACCAGGCTCCTCCATCCATGAATTAACCCTAATTCTATAGCTGTTAAAGTCCCCAAATCTCTATAGCTAAGTGAAATGGAAATTGACTTATTGCTCATGTAATGCCCAGTTGGTAGCAGAGAGTAGGTGGATCGGGGGAGCTTTCTGGGGTCTTTGATACACAGTAAAAGACACACTGCAACATCAATATTCAGCTAAAAGTGGAAAGTGAAAGATGCTCAGTTGTATCTGACTCTTTATGATCCCATGGACTGTACAGTTTATGGAATTATCCAGGCCAGAATACTGGAGTGGATAGCTGTTCCCTTCTCCAGGGGATCTTCCCAACCCAGGGATCAAACTCAGGTCTCTCGCATTGCAGGTGGATTCTTTATCAGCTGAGCCACCGGGGAAGCCCAAGAATACTGAAATGGGTAGCCTATCCTTTCTCCAGAGGATCATCCCAACCCAAAAAACAAACCGGGGTCTCCCGCATTGCAGGCAGATTGTTTACATGCAGAAAGAGTAAGTGCAGGATATTTTGATAGGTTTCTATGGGCCAGGTTTGGAAGTAGCATATATCATTTGCTAGCAACATTCACTTCACCAGGACACAGTCTTATGGCCATAGCCTAGAAAGAAGCAGAAACCAAATTTTGGTGAACAGCTAGCATGTTTCTGCCATATTCCCTGTGCAGATGGAGAATGAAAGTCTGAGAAATATTCAAATGAGCTCTAGGATATAGTCTTAGTAATATCCATTTGTTATATAGAGCTTAGTTCAGAGTTACAGTTCAGAGTTAAGGTTACTGATATGTGAATTCTTACGTGATTTGTTATGACTCTAAATACTAATGCTTACAAAATTATAATAGTCATCATCCCTGAGGATGTCATCAGCTACCATTTCTTGAATGCCAACTTTCCAACAAGCATCAGACTCTTCATTTTATCAATATTACTTCATTAATTTCTATTTTAGAGTGAAGCATTCTTAAGGATGGGCTTCCCGGGTGGCTCAGTGGTAAGGAACTCACCTGCCAGTGCAGGAGACAGGGATTTGATCCCTGGATAGGGAAGATCCCCTGGAGGAGGAAATGGCAACCCAGTCCAGTATTTATGCCTGGAGAATCCCTTGGACAGAGGAGCCTGGCCATGATGGGATCACAAAAGAGGTGGACATGACTTAGGAACTAAACAACAGATTCTTAAGGACAAAGGCATGCCTTTTTTTTCTTTTCTTCAAATATTCTGAAGTAGAGTATAGTAAAAACAGACTACAATTGATAACTTTTCAAAGAAGTAATATTAAACACAGACCCCTAGAGAAGGAAATGGCAGCCTACTTCAGTATTCTTGTTTGGAGAATCCCCTGGACGGAGGAGCCTGGCAGGCTACAGTCCATGGGGCTCACAAAGAATTTGACACGACTGAGCCACTAACACTCCACACAGAATCTTATCATCTAGGAAATCTACCTTAATTTTTGTAGCTTCCCAGATATGAATGTATGCTCACCGTATTTTAAAATGTGTCTTAAAATATTTTAAAATGGACATATCAATATTAATAATGCCCATCTGGGAGCTGTGCTTCTGAAGATTCAGTAAATTTTATCCTATGACAAATTTGTATCTACAGAAACTGACAGAAACTGATTCTCAAGAGAATATGGCTTATTTACAGAAGTTTTTGCATGTAATTTATTCAGCTATCCACATGATTACTGGGAATTTACTGCTGACTTTCCTTAAATTGCACATTCTTTCACTAAAAAAGGAAGATGTTTTGCTTTTGAAAGCAGCAATAAAAGCAAAACAATTCTGCAGAAGTGTACATGCTCATTGCTGGTTTACCTGCTGGTTTGTGCTAATTTGAGGTCATTTCAACTTTATAAATCATTCCTTAATCTAGATTCTCTTAAACAGAGATAATGTTTAAAATGACATTTTTTCCTCCAGACCTATCAAGTTCATATCTATCTTTATGTGAAAATTTTAAATAAGAAATGGAGTTGAAAACAGCAATCAAATTAAGTGTAAAGCAAAAAAGAATTACTGAGACTAATAATGTAATGATGTATTCTTTCAGTTGACTGGATATTTTGCATGTAAAATTAAAGGTCAAATTCTGATCCTATTATTTGTTTTTAAACAATTTTACTTAATGTAGTCTGTCAAGAGCATTTATGTCTCTGGAGAAATTAGAAGATACATAATTATAACTGATATCTCAAAAGGGTAAAATGTCTTGCTCAATTAAAATACTTAAGGGGGAGCTGTTTTTTCAGCTTTATGGAGGTATAATTGGCAAATAAATGGGAAGATATGCAAACTACACATCATGATGACTTGATACAAATGTATTGTGAAAGGGTCCCCCACATTGGATTAATAAACATATCCATCACCTCACGTATTATTCATTTTATTTATTTATTTGGTGAGAATACTTCAGTTCTACTCTCAGCAAATTTCAGTTATTATACAAAATAGTGGTATAACTACTGTGGTACAGTCACCACGTTATATTGGGTTGGCCCTAAGGTTCGTTTGGGTTATTTGTAATACTTACGGAAAAACCCAAACAAACTTTTTGGCCAATCCACTGCATAAGATCCTCAGGATACAGCTGAAAGGTTGTTCCCTTTGATCAGCCTCTCTTGATTTCTTCTACCCCACAGCTCCTGACAATCACTTTTCTACTCTGTGTCTATGAGTTTGACTTTTTTCTTTAAGCGATTCCACATATAAGTGATACCATGAAATATTTTTTCATTCTCTCTCTGGCTTTTTTCACTTAGTGTAAGGCCCTGCAGTTTCATCCATGGTGTGGCAAATGGCAGGATTTCCTTTTTAAAGGCTGCATAATATTCCATGGTATATCTGTACCACACTTTATCCATTCTTCTGTGGATGGACATTCAAGTTGCTTCTATACCTCAGATATTGCTAACAGGGCTGCTATCAGTCTGGCACAACCTCAGAGTTGTCTTTCCAACTCTGGTGATTTCCAAGCCTCCTCCTTTGTTCTTAGTGGTCCCCAGTTACTGGGGCTGTGCCAGGATCTCTCTCTGTCCTAAAGAGGTGGATGGCAGTCTGCACTAGATGCAGGTTGACTGGAAGCTGGACCCTTTGGCAGCAGCTGGGAAGACTGTAGTGTAAGTCCCTTCCAGGGAGAGACTGGGATGGGCATTTTTGCCTGCTTCCTCTTTGCTGGGCTGAGGTCTAGAGCAGTGGTGTGGGGATGCTCCCAGGCTCATTAGGAACTGCTTCTTTGTTTGCTAGAATTCCTAGGGGACTCGTGAATGCAAGCCCCATTGACTATTCAGGCCAGGAAATCCAGGCCACTCCCTTGGGTGACAGCCATGAAAGCTGGAGTCACAGATATGTATACAAACTCCTTCCATGGAGATACCGGCACCTTGCTGGTGTTGCTGGAGCAGGTTGAAGGGAAGAAGTAAGAGAGGTGTCCACTGGCTTTCCTGGACTGTGGGGAGGACCACAGCCAGCCCTTAGTAACTGCTGACTTAGAAGCCTGACCCTTAGGCAGCAGCTTTTAAAGAGTGTAGATAATCTTTTTAAGAGAAAGACTGGGAAATAGGTGATTTTCTTGCTTCCTCAGTGCTGAGCCCTCAGGGCGATAGGCCAGGTGCCTACCCGGAATTTTCTTTGTTATCGTCATGTGGGTCCCTGGACTCAAGCCTATTGGCTTTTCAAAGCTAGGTGTTTTGAAGGCCTTCTTCCCCAGTGGCTGTCTTAAATGTTGGAGCAATGTCTACGTACATGTATAACTGAATCACTTTGTTGTACACTTGAAACTAACACAATATTCTAAATCAAATATACCCTAATATAAAAATTAAAAGTATATCTATACATGTATAACTGGCTCACTTTGCTGTACATTTGTAGAAATGAACACAACACTGTAAAGCAACTATACATCAATCAAATAAATTTTTTTTAAATGTTGGATTGATAGATGTGGGGTCCAAACCCTTCACTCCTCAAGATTGCTTTGGCTATTCATGGGTTTTTGTGGTTCCATATAAATTTTAGGATTGGTTTTTCTATTTCTTTTTTTTAATTTAATTTTTATTTTCAGTACATTCAATTTATTCATAAAAACTTTCTAAAAATGTACATTTTTTTTCTTTTCAGCAAAGTATAATAAAACATAAAACCCCCTAAACAGAATACTTGACACTTACAATTCAAAATCAAATAAGTAGAATATTAAATACTTAAAAAACGATATCTTTTAAAAATATTTATAAAGTTACAAGCAATTTTGTAGAACTGACATAAAAGAATGGCTCAAAAATGGGAGAAATGCTGGGAATTCTCATTTCTGGAAAAACTGCTGTTGGAATTTTGATAGGGATTACGTTGGATCAGTAGATTGTTTGGGCAGTGTGGACATTTTATTAATTCTTCCAATCTATGAACATAGACACTCTTTCCATGTATTTGTGTCTTCTTCAATTTCTTTTATCAATGTCTTGTCGTTTTCAGTGTAAGGTCTTTCATCTCTTTGGTTAAATTTGAAAGATTGGGATTGTTTTAAAGGGAACTCTTAAATATAGTATTTGTAAACAACAACAAACTGTAGTATCTTTTCTCAAAATGTACACCATAGTATAGTAATTTTTTAGTTATCAAGATGTTCTTTTTCCTCCTTTTACTATATGATGATATGTAGTTGGCCTAGGGGCATCTTCTCTCTCTCTCTCTCTCTCTCTCTATATATATATATATATATATATACACACACGCACACACACACAGACGAGCAGTCTCTTGTATATATGGGTGAACCTGTTCTTTTTTGCATTTATTGTTCTTGAATTCATTCATTTTCATTCTTAACTATAAATTTTAATTTCCAAACTGATAAAAAATATTTTAATACCATTTTAATCCAATATGTGAAAAGCCACCCCACTAAAATAAATCAATTTGATAATTTAATGAAGAATCAGCTTGTGAAGGTCTGACAAGGAGGATGTACAGACTAATTTCAAGCAATAGAGTAAAATGACTTACTGTTTCAGGAATTTGATAAAACTTGGAAACTAATTAGATAGAGTCAGTCGATAAGCTGGGAGAAGGGGTATCTGAATGGCTTCTAAATTCCTGGCTTTGGTATTCGGGTTTATGGTACAGGGGACCATCAGTGGGAAGACTGTGTGGGAAAGAGTTAATTCCGGATGGCAGATGGACCATTTGGTTTGTATCTATCGAATTTGTGATGTCTGTATATTTCTTGCAGGTGAAGGTATTACATGTATAGAAGTGCTGGTTTAAAATTTAGCACCAAAACCTAACTCCTAAAATGCTCTCCTTCTCTGGTCTCTGTGGCACTGCCCATCCCATGGCACTGCTCTCCTGAGTTTCTTCCCACCTCTATTGTCAGGCTCTTCCTCCTTCACCAGTGGGCATGGCCAAGATTCCCCGGGCTCCTGGCCAAGGTCCTTTCTCATCAGTGATCTCACTCTCACCTGTGGCCTCAGCCACCACCTTGGGGGCACAATAATTACAGCTTGGGAGAGGTGGTAGGAAGATTTGGGAGCAGAGAACTAGAAGGAAAATCAGGAGATAGTAAAATAATGATTGTTTCTAGTGGAAATTTTGAAAAAATCAGGCAGCCACTACACAAAATTCTAAACAGCAGATCAAGAAAATGGGAGCGGCATCAAGAAAATGGGTCTTCTTGTTGGGAAAGTTGTATCGCCTTTATGGAACAAAGTCAGCCTGCAGTACACAGGGCTCACACCACATTGCAATGGGTGTAAGAGTAAAAGGGGGTATTGGGGAGGTGACAGGAAAGGGACCCAGTGTGTATATTAATGTGTAAACAAGAATGTGTATATGTGTGCTCAGTCGTGTCCAGCTCTTTGCTACTGCATAGACTGTAAGTAGCCCACCAAAGATTCCACATAGTGTAGGGTGCCACAAATATTGAGCCCAAGTGCCACAACTACTGAATCTTGTGGACCCTAGAGCCTGTGCTCTGCAACAAGAGAAGCCTCTGCAATGAGAAGCCCGCACAGTGCAGCAAAGAGTAGCCTCCATTTGCCGCAACTGGAGAAGGTCTGCACACAGCAACGAAAACCCAGCGCAGCCAAATATAAACAAATACACAAAGCAAACATGTTCACTGAAAAGCATTTGAGGATAACAAGAGGCCATTTCCCTTCACTGGATTGGCTTTTAAAATGGAAAACTAGACACAATGTCTTCATATGTGTTTCCTTAACTCTGTTTTTGGCATTCATTTAGCATGAAAATGAAAGCTTTCCATTTATTAAACCTGATGAGTGATGGGTTTTAAAGTTTGGCTACAGGTTATATTACATCACACATGGGCTCCTCTACCTTATATTAATATATATATGGACATCGCAAAATATTCTCAAGACCATTCAGGTTCATTCAATCCCACAAATATACATTGATTTTCTATTGAGAGGCAATTGCTATGCTAGGTATTGGGGATCCATATAGAAATAGCTCAGTCTCAAAAATACAACCCAAATAACCTGAAAAACTTAATATAAAGTCATACAAACCAAGATAATAGTAGGTACAGTGAGCATAGGCAAGACTTAATCCAACCTGATGATTCAGGTATGAGATCCCCTGAAGCAAGCCTTGAAGGAGAAATAAATACTAGCCAGCGCAAACAGAGAGAGGGCATGCAAGACAGAAAGATTAGTATGAGAAAGCTACGGAAATATTCCAGAGCATGTTACATGAATGGCATTATAAGCTGCAATCTGGTTTACTGAAGCATAATGTATAAATCATAAGAGTGAAGGCCAAAGACAGAGATAAAGGCAAGTTTATAGAGAGCCCTGTATATCATGCCAAGGAACTGAACTTTAGAAATTTATAAGGCACTAAACCATAGGTGTAATGTTGTCTGAGTTGTATTTTTATAAGATCATTTTGCTGCAATGAAAGGAGGCAAGACTTGGAGAGAGGAGTTTAGTTCAGTTCAGTTGCTCAGTCGTGAGGGACTCTTTGTGACCCCATGGACTGCAGCACGCCAGGCCTCCCTGTCCATCACCAACTCCCAGAGTCCACCCAAACCCATGTCCATTGAGTCGGTGATGCCATCCAACCATTTCATCCTCTGTCGTCCCCTTCCCCTCCCACCTCAGTCTTTCCCAGCATCAGGGTCTTTTCACATGAGTCAGTTTTTCTCATCAGGTGGCCAAAGTGTTGGAGTTTCAGCTTCAACATCAGTCCTTCCAATGAATATTCAGGACTGATTTCCTTTAGGATGGATTGGTTGGATCTCCTTGCAGTCTAAGTAACTCTCAAGAGTCTTCTCCAACACCACAGTTCAAAAGGATCAATTCTTCGGCCCTCAGCTTTCTTTATAGTCCAACTCTCACATCCATACATAACTAATGGAAAAAGTCAAAGCTTTGACAAGACGGATCTTTGTTGGCAAAGTAATGTCTCTGCTTTTTAACATGCTGTCTAGCTTGGTCATAGATAACCTAGAGTAAGCATCTTTTAATTTCATGACTGTAGTTACCATCTGCAGTGATTTTGAAGCCCCCCCAAAATAAAGTCTGACACTGTTTCCACTGTCTCCCCTCTATTTGCCATGGGACCAGATGCCATAATCTTAGTTTTCTGAATGTTGAGCTTTAAGCCAACTTTTTCACTTTCCTCTTTCACTTTCATCAAGAGGCTCTTTAGTTCTTCACTTTCTGCCATAAGGGTGGTGTCATCTGCATGGGAGAGAAGACGATAAAACCCAGGGTGAGATGACCAAGTCTTATAGAGATATATAATATACAAAGAGAGTATACAATACAAATGGAAATTTAAGGGATTCCAAGATGAGTTCAAAGCGGGGACTTCCCTGGTGGTCCAGGGGTTAAGAATCTACCTTGCAATGCAAGGGACGCAGACTTAATTTCTGATCAGGGAACTAAGGTCCCATGTGCCACAGGGCAAGTAAGGGCTGTGTACCACANTATATATATATATATATATACACACACGCACACACACACAGACGAGCAGTCTCTTGTATATATGGGTGAACCTGTTCTTTTTTGCATTTATTGTTCTTGAATTCATTCATTTTCATTCTTAACTATAAATTTTAATTTCCAAACTGATAAAAAATATTTTAATACCATTTTAATCCAATATGTGAAAAGCCACCCCACTAAAATAAATCAATTTGATAATTTAATGAAGAATCAGCTTGTGAAGGTCTGACAAGGAGGATGTACAGACTAATTTCAAGCAATAGAGTAAAATGACTTACTGTTTCAGGAATTTGATAAAACTTGGAAACTAATTAGATAGAGTCAGTCGATAAGCTGGGAGAAGGGGTATCTGAATGGCTTCTAAATTCCTGGCTTTGGTATTCGGGTTTATGGTACAGGGGACCATCAGTGGGAAGACTGTGTGGGAAAGAGTTAATTCCGGATGGCAGATGGACCATTTGGTTTGTATCTATCGAATTTGTGATGTCTGTATATTTCTTGCAGGTGAAGGTATTACATGTATAGAAGTGCTGGTTTAAAATTTAGCACCAAAACCTAACTCCTAAAATGCTCTCCTTCTCTGGTCTCTGTGGCACTGCCCATCCCATGGCACTGCTCTCCTGAGTTTCTTCCCACCTCTATTGTCAGGCTCTTCCTCCTTCACCAGTGGGCATGGCCAAGATTCCCCGGGCTCCTGGCCAAGGTCCTTTCTCATCAGTGATCTCACTCTCACCTGTGGCCTCAGCCACCACCTTGGGGGCACAATAATTACAGCTTGGGAGAGGTGGTAGGAAGATTTGGGAGCAGAGAACTAGAAGGAAAATCAGGAGATAGTAAAATAATGATTGTTTCTAGTGGAAATTTTGAAAAAATCAGGCAGCCACTACACAAAATTCTAAACAGCAGATCAAGAAAATGGGAGCGGCATCAAGAAAATGGGTCTTCTTGTTGGGAAAGTTGTATCGCCTTTATGGAACAAAGTCAGCCTGCAGTACACAGGGCTCACACCACATTGCAATGGGTGTAAGAGTAAAAGGGGGTATTGGGGAGGTGACAGGAAAGGGACCCAGTGTGTATATTAATGTGTAAACAAGAATGTGTATATGTGTGCTCAGTCGTGTCCAGCTCTTTGCTACTGCATAGACTGTAAGTAGCCCACCAAAGATTCCACATAGTGTAGGGTGCCACAAATATTGAGCCCAAGTGCCACAACTACTGAATCTTGTGGACCCTAGAGCCTGTGCTCTGCAACAAGAGAAGCCTCTGCAATGAGAAGCCCGCACAGTGCAGCAAAGAGTAGCCTCCATTTGCCGCAACTGGAGAAGGTCTGCACACAGCAACGAAAACCCAGCGCAGCCAAATATAAACAAATACACAAAGCAAACATGTTCACTGAAAAGCATTTGAGGATAACAAGAGGCCATTTCCCTTCACTGGATTGGCTTTTAAAATGGAAAACTAGACACAATGTCTTCATATGTGTTTCCTTAACTCTGTTTTTGGCATTCATTTAGCATGAAAATGAAAGCTTTCCATTTATTAAACCTGATGAGTGATGGGTTTTAAAGTTTGGCTACAGGTTATATTACATCACACATGGGCTCCTCTACCTTATATTAATATATATATGGACATCGCAAAATATTCTCAAGACCATTCAGGTTCATTCAATCCCACAAATATACATTGATTTTCTATTGAGAGGCAATTGCTATGCTAGGTATTGGGGATCCATATAGAAATAGCTCAGTCTCAAAAATACAACCCAAATAACCTGAAAAACTTAATATAAAGTCATACAAACCAAGATAATAGTAGGTACAGTGAGCATAGGCAAGACTTAATCCAACCTGATGATTCAGGTATGAGATCCCCTGAAGCAAGCCTTGAAGGAGAAATAAATACTAGCCAGCGCAAACAGAGAGAGGGCATGCAAGACAGAAAGATTAGTATGAGAAAGCTACGGAAATATTCCAGAGCATGTTACATGAATGGCATTATAAGCTGCAATCTGGTTTACTGAAGCATAATGTATAAATCATAAGAGTGAAGGCCAAAGACAGAGATAAAGGCAAGTTTATAGAGAGCCCTGTATATCATGCCAAGGAACTGAACTTTAGAAATTTATAAGGCACTAAACCATAGGTGTAATGTTGTCTGAGTTGTATTTTTATAAGATCATTTTGCTGCAATGAAAGGAGGCAAGACTTGGAGAGAGGAGTTTAGTTCAGTTCAGTTGCTCAGTCGTGAGGGACTCTTTGTGACCCCATGGACTGCAGCACGCCAGGCCTCCCTGTCCATCACCAACTCCCAGAGTCCACCCAAACCCATGTCCATTGAGTCGGTGATGCCATCCAACCATTTCATCCTCTGTCGTCCCCTTCCCCTCCCACCTCAGTCTTTCCCAGCATCAGGGTCTTTTCACATGAGTCAGTTTTTCTCATCAGGTGGCCAAAGTGTTGGAGTTTCAGCTTCAACATCAGTCCTTCCAATGAATATTCAGGACTGATTTCCTTTAGGATGGATTGGTTGGATCTCCTTGCAGTCTAAGTAACTCTCAAGAGTCTTCTCCAACACCACAGTTCAAAAGGATCAATTCTTCGGCCCTCAGCTTTCTTTATAGTCCAACTCTCACATCCATACATAACTAATGGAAAAAGTCAAAGCTTTGACAAGACGGATCTTTGTTGGCAAAGTAATGTCTCTGCTTTTTAACATGCTGTCTAGCTTGGTCATAGATAACCTAGAGTAAGCATCTTTTAATTTCATGACTGTAGTTACCATCTGCAGTGATTTTGAAGCCCCCCCAAAATAAAGTCTGACACTGTTTCCACTGTCTCCCCTCTATTTGCCATGGGACCAGATGCCATAATCTTAGTTTTCTGAATGTTGAGCTTTAAGCCAACTTTTTCACTTTCCTCTTTCACTTTCATCAAGAGGCTCTTTAGTTCTTCACTTTCTGCCATAAGGGTGGTGTCATCTGCATGGGAGAGAAGACGATAAAACCCAGGGTGAGATGACCAAGTCTTATAGAGATATATAATATACAAAGAGAGTATACAATACAAATGGAAATTTAAGGGATTCCAAGATGAGTTCAAAGCGGGGACTTCCCTGGTGGTCCAGGGGTTAAGAATCTACCTTGCAATGCAAGGGACGCAGACTTAATTTCTGATCAGGGAACTAAGGTCCCATGTGCCACAGGGCAAGTAAGGGCTGTGTACCACAGTTTACTGAGCCCGAGCACTCTGGAGCCCGAATGATGCAACAAAGATCATCTCTGCACACTGCAACTAAGACCCAAAATGTGCCAGTTGCATCAGTCATGTCTGACTCTTCAGCCCTATGGACTGTAGCCCACCAGGCTCCTTCATCCATGGGATTCTCCAGGCAAGAATATTGGAGTAGGTAGCCATTTCCTCCTCCAAGGGATTTTTCTCACTCAGGGATTAAGCCTGAGTTTCTTGTGTCTTTTGCATTGGCAGATGTGATCTTTACTATGAGCATCACCTGGGAAGCCTAACACAGCCAAATAAAAAAATGTTTTAAGAGACAGATATTTTTTTTAAAAAAAGAGATAAGTTCAGATGGTAGGAGAAGTAAATAGTGTTGGGTGATGAATTAGGTGATTGGTACATGTGCAAGTCTAGAATAACTCATAGATTTCTGGTGTTGATAACTTGGTATGAGATGCCATGAGTCCATAGAGGATAACAGGTAAAGGAATAAAAGTCTGGATAGAAAGAGCAGAGAGTGATGAGATTTGGACCTGGGTGCCAGTGAATGTTGCAAGTGGACGTGTCTAGCAGGTCTTTGGATGGCCAAATATGAAACCCAGCTGAGAGGTCAAGGCTGAAGATACAGATATGGAATCACCATTTAAATATTACTTAAAATCATGAGACTCAGCGAGAATGCTTTGTTAACGTAGAAGAAAACTCATATGTGTTTCACACTTTACTGTTCATGTTGTCCTTCGAGTTTTTCTTATTTCCTTTTAATGGGATTTTATCTGTTTGACCATGTGGTCAAACAGGGGAGTGCCACCATACTGATTTAACCATAGAAATGGAAGCTCCTGAATAGGAACCCTGTCTGTCTGTGGTTTCTAATTTCCTGCTCTTGCCAGCTTATTGCTGACTTAGCCTCCTTTGAGCTATCTTCTTCAGAAGTAGCTATACCTTTCTGTGTTTCTTCTACAGTAAATGCTCTCATGCCACCTGCTAACAACATGTGCTCTGGGAAGGATGTTGGATTAGTTGTTTCCTCCAGCTGCTGTTATAGAAACTTGGTGGTTTAAAGCAACATGAATTTATTATCTTTCAGTCCTGGAAATCAAAAATCGGAAATCGATTTAGGATAAAATCAACATGTTAGCAGCCTGGCATGAGTTCTGGAGCCTCTAGGAGAAAATCTTTAACTTTTCTTATTTCTGTATTCCTTTGCACATGACCTCCTTACTCTGTCTTCAAAATGCATTTCTCCAACCTCTGCTTTCATCATCCCATCTGTTTCTTCTGCCTTTGACTTTCTTGTTTTCCTTTTATAAGAGCTTTTTTGATTGTATTGTGCCCACTGAAGTAATCTGGGATAAACTTCCCATCTCAAAACCCTTTACTTAATCACATCTCCAAATTTCCATGTAAGATAACACTCATTGGCTCCAGGGATTAGGACATGGACATCTTTCCAGGGCCACTATAATACAGCTACTATACTATCCTTGACAAAAAAATAAACATAGCTCTTCACCCTGGTTTCTAGTAGTAGTTCTTATAACAGGTCCTGTGCTTCAGACATTAAAGACTCTGCCTGCAATGGTTCGATCCCTGGGTGGAGAAGATTTCCTGAAGGAGGAAATGGCAACCCATTTCAGTATTCTTGCTTGGAAAATCCCATGGACAGGGGAGCCTGGAGAGCTACAGTCCATGGGATCACAAAGAGTTAGCCGCCACCGAATGACTAACACTTTCATGCTTCTATTAGGCTTCCCAGGTGGCTCAGTGAGTGGTAAAGAATCTGCCTATCAAGCAGGAGACACAGGTTCAATCCCTGGGTTGGAAAGCTCCCTCAGAGAAGGAAATGGCAACCCACTCCAGTATTCTTGCCTGGGAAATCCCATGAATGCACAGCCTGGCGAGCTATAGTCCATGAGGTTGCAAAGAGTCAGACTTGTCTGGCAACTAAAACAACAGCAACAACAATGAATGCTTATATTAATAAGGTGACTGGCCATACATGAAATATTAAATAGCATTCTTTAACTGAAACAAACTTTCAGTTTTACTTGTACAACATCATTGCTTATATCCAAATAACTAAGCATTACAGGGTAAATTTCACAGCCAGACAATGTAATAGACATTGATCTTTTTTCAGCCTCAGCATCAAATTCTCCTTATTAAAAGTTTCCATTAATTGTTTTGAGGAATTACTATCTCCAATCAGATGTATTTTTGGAAACACAAAAAATCCGGGTACTTACCTTTCATTCTGGAAATCAAAGAACCAAATGTTTCCTACCCCTCTTTCTATTTTTCCTTGACAAGGATATTCTTGACAAGGTCCAGTCAAGGAGTTGGTGCCTCATCTAAGTTTGACTAGTCAAATAAATGCTCTGCTCTGTGACTTGAATATTCCTCCAGTAATGTGAGGTTCAAAATAGTAGTTGCATTTACTGACTGTAAACTGTAAATTTCATTGAATGCAACACTAAACAAAACTGCTCTTTCTAACTTCCTGCTGCTGCTGCTGCTGCTAAGTCGCTTCAGCTGTGTCCGACTCTGTGTGACCCCATAGACGGCAGCCCACCAGGCTCCCCTGTCCCTGGGATTCTCCAGGCAAGAACACTGAAGTGGTTGCCATTTCCTTCTCCAATGCATGAAAGCAAAAAGTGAAAGTGAAGTCGCTCAGTCGTCTCCGACTTCGTGACCGCATGGACTGCAGCCCACCAGGCTCCTCCATCCATGGGATTTTCCAGGCAAGAGTACTAGGGTGGGTTGCCATTGCCTTCTCCATTCTAACTTCCTAGAGCTACAATATTGCCTCAAACTCTGCCTGTTTCAAGACTGCAAAGTTTTCAATATCTTTCCAATAAATACTTTTCCGTTTGCCAAGTTAGGTTTCTGTCACTTACAATCAGTAAGCCCTAACAATAGCAGGGGTATATAAATATTGTTGTTGCCTGGTTGAATCTACCATAAGAATTTTGTAGGGAAATTAATTTTCTGCTCAAGCAAATTTGTTCACTAAAGTCACGTAGTTTGATTTAGGGCCTGACAGTTATAATGGTCTTCTTACTTACGTGACCACATTAAAAATTCTATGGATTAAACATACTTACAAATCTGGGAATGCAAGGCAGTTTCTCTCTCTAGATTATGAAGGCTATTTTTCCTATGTCAGCATTTGGCCTTTTCCTGGCATCTTGGTGATGGATAGGGAGGCCTGGTGTGCAGCATCCATGGGGTCACAGAGAGTCAGACATGACTGAGCCACTGAACTGAACTGAATGGAGTCTTATTTGAGAAACAAATGCTCCTACATAGTAGGAATTGGCTGGCAATATCCTTTGGAGCTTTGTTAAAGCATTATAACCACGGTACTACTATTCTGAGGATTTACCTCCATTTCTTTGAGTGTTTAGTGGTTTAAAGATTTCCCCCCCCTCTTTAATGGAAAATCACTCAGTGAAATTGTGGAAAAGTGATTATTTATCTGAGTCATATTTTTATGGAAGCTGCTTTTCACTTCTCTGCATTTTTAGAAGTGTTTTCTTTAAAAAGGATATTCTATTAATATTTATAATTAGATATCACACAAAGCAGATGCTAAATCTTATGCTATAAGTTTATGGGTACAATTACATAAAGAAGATTATATACTCTTTGGCATAATGTTCTCTCTGGAAGCCGTAGAACAAAGGACAGACCTTCTCCGTGAAGTCGCCCGTTCTTTATTGAGGGAGACCGGAAGACTGTGATTAACCACTATTTTAACTCTTATCACCCAGAACCTAGTACTTAAGTGGGTTGAGCAGGAGCTCGATAAACAATTGATTGACTCCGGTTCTCTCTTTGACCCAAATTTCACCTATTCACAGAATATTTATTTCTATTCTTATTTAGAAGCCTTACGGATGTTTTTTACTTTCAGAGCTCCTGGACTTGTGGTCCTCAGCCTGTGCGAATGGGCGTGGCTCCCAAATGCAATTGAGATGCAGAGCTGAGCGTTTACTGAGGTCAGAGGACAGGAAGAGAAGGGATTTATTTCCCTATTCTTCTTCTTTTTCTTTAAGTTGCTCAGTCGTGTCCGACTCTGCGACCCCGTGGATTGTAGCCTACCAGGCTCCTCGGTCCATGGGATTTTCCAGGCAAGAGTACTGGAGTGGGTTGCCACTATTATTTTTGGTTTTCTCTAAATACCTAGAGAAACTGGTGGAATATATATTGTGTAATCTAATCCACAACCACCCCCCACGCGCCCCCAAGAGCCTTCGTTGTACAGATGGGGAAACTGAGGCTCTGAGGAATAACTGTTTGGAAGTAAAGGCATGGGGTGTGAGCAGTCGGTCCTGGTGAGTCTAGACTAGGTCCACATCCCGGGCTCCTCCCTGGTGATTGCGTTTTCAAAAATTCTACTAGGGACCCCGAGGATGGAGAGAAAAGGACAAACCCTTTACCCGCCTACGTGATCTCCTGTGACAGAAAGTGTGGAGCGCTCCTGTTAAGATTAGGGGACCAGAGCTGGCAGGTGAGGCGGGGCAGGTTCCATTCTCCACGGATGCAGCGCCGGGGAACGCACGGGGCACGCCCACCAACGCGCGGCCGCCTCCCGGTTCCTTCGCTGGGATGCGGGGCTGGCCTCTGCGTCCCGTGTGAGCGCACTTGCCGCCCGGAGGCGGAGCGGGCATCACCCGCAGGACGCCGGGTGCCTCCCCGCGGCCCGGGCGCACGTGCCGGGCGGGGGCCAGGGCTGGTGGCCGCACCGTAGTAGCCGGGGCGGGTGGGAGCGCGGGCTCCGGGCCTCGGCCGTCACTCGCCCGCCGGCTCCGGCGGTTGGGCGGAGGAAGCGCGGGACTCCTCCTCCCCACCGTATTAACATGCACCCAGGGGCGGGTGACCAGCCCAGCCTCGCCGCCCCAGCCCACCGCGTCCCGCCACTGAACCTCCGCGCCAGAGGCGAGCGCTGCGCTCCGGGCGCCGCAATCCCGAGGACTCGGCCTCTCCGACACCTCCGGCCCCGGGGAATCGGCGGCATCCGCAGCAGGAGCGGTCGCAGCCGCCTCGGCTTCTCTCTCGAGTCCTTCGCCTCGCGTCGCTGAGAGCCTGTCCCGGCCACGGGGACACCTCTTTCGTCCTGCCTCCGAAGCTCGCGGGAACCGACGGACGGCCGCGGCAACCGAGGGCCGGACTGCGGGCAGCGGCAAGGTAACGCCGGGCTGCGCCGGGGGCTGGGGCGTGCGCTCGCGGCCGTGGCCACGGGAGCCCGGGCCGCCGCCACCGCCGAGTTCCCGGTGGCTTTTCCCCGCCGCACGGTCGCCACTGCTCTTGAGGGTGGAGGGACTCCAGGCTGGGCTCCCCGGACCGCTAGCCGGCTTCTCCTACCCCTTCCGCCGCCTGGGGCGCACTTTTGCGACCCCCGCAGACCCGGGGGCCGCCGCGCCCCTCTCCGGGTGTTTGGTCCTCGCGGCTAACCGCCTCCCCCCCACGCCGCCCCCGGGCTGGGGCGCGGACGGATTTCTAATTGCGACAGGGTCCCAGAGGGGGAGGGGAGCTGAACAGCAGTCCCCGGCACGTCCACCGGCCGCTTTCCCGCCCCCCGCCCCCAACCCCCTGCACCTTGCCGGGGAGGAGGGGCGCTGCTCGCTGCAGGGCATTTCTCCACCGGCTCCCGAGTCGTGGGCGAAGCAAGTTGTTGCACTTGTTTTCTGGGTGACATTTTGGCTTTGGGAGTGGAGACAGCCCCCTTCCCTGTGTGAATGTGTGTGTGTGTGTGTGTGCGCGCGCGCGCGCTCAAGCAAGAAAGAGAAAGCCAGAGAAAAAGAGACACAAAGAGAGACAGAGGCACACAGGGAGAGACAGAGATTCAGATAGACACACGAAGAAGCGCGGTCCTAGGGAGCGATCGCTGGAGAGTCGCCCCCTGCCCGCGGCCGAGGCCGAGGCCAATTCCTGGCCAGTCGCGGCGCGCCGGGTGTTCAGGGAACTGAACGAGCCTGGATGAGCCGGGACCAGGCAGGGACCCCTCCTCCGGGCCCGGAGGAATAAAAATTGCGCTTTCCTGGAGGGGCCGCCGCAGCTGCGGGGGTTAGACCTCGGGGCTGAGGGGCGCGAAGATGGAAATTCAACCTGCAGGGCTGAGATGCTGCTCGCCTCGCCTGGTGCGGTGGCCACGGGAGGTGGTGGGAAGGGGCGGCTCAGGTGCCCGCGACAGTGTCTGTGCCGGCGCTGTTCCCGCCCCGCGCTCCCGGGCTCGCCTCTCCTCCTGGTCAGGGGGCTGCGGAATTTTCTGTCGGACAGGGGAGGGGGTTTGACGCGGGGAGAAGGCCAGGACAGCCCTCCACCCACCCCTTGCCCCTCGCCACCGAGGGTGAGAGGTTATCTCTTTTCTGGACTCTGGCGAGACTGTCCCCTCCTGACACGGTGAGCTGGTTCGGTTCTTGAGAGATATCTGCTCTCTGTCTCCCCCACCCCCCACCCCCCAGCATAACGCTTGAAGTTATGGAATTACAGTGATGAAAGGTGTATAATAAAAGTAACAATTGAAGACGGAGCTTTAGCTTTTATAGTCTTCGCAGATGGCTTTGTAAAGTGATGATGGATCAGTCTGGCTTTTAGTCAGACCCAGGGATGAGGAATGTTCAGAGCCAGGAAAGCAATGTTAGGAACAAATGCAAGCATTTTGCAAATTGTTATCTTTAAAAAACAAACAAACCAGGAAGGAGCTAACTGCCTTTTTTCTGTTATTTATAGCCAAATTTCGGCTTCAGGGAGCAACTTTCTATTGGCCTATGGAATTTTGCATGTATAGCGGTAGTCTTTATCCCAACTTGAACGGAAATGAAAGGAAGGCAGGAGATGTTACAAGTATCCTGATTTATCTAATGTCAAAGGATAAAGTTTGGCTTACATTTTAAAAAAGGAAATCCAAAGTCGTAAAGAAATATCGAATATCTTGCAAAACATATGAAGTTTAAACGATTAGTTGACAAAAGCTACCCTTGGTTCAGAAAATTCATATTCTTGCATGAAACAGGAAAGTTCATATAAGTCTAGATCAGTGGCCTTGTTAGTAATTTCCTTTGGATGTATTAGTTCAGTTTAAAATTGCTGCAGTAAAGTCACTGCCTTGAAATATTCCTAGCTCTAGATCTAAAATTCCATGACTGTTAAAAAAAATAAATGACTCACTTAAGAGAAACTATTAGCTACTTTATATGAGAAGAGACTTGAGTGCCTTCAAATACAAGCTATTTCGAAAATTACATCTGTTTCCCTGTATATTTCTAAGGCTAGTTTGCCAAATAAAATATTTGGTCTCAAAAATTATAGATGATATAAATACTGGCAAAATGAACTGGTAAACAGATTCTTTAAAAAATTATGGAGTCATTTTCTGACAACTCTTCAAATCACACACTAGCAATTGTGCTTTGAGGGGAATAATACTTGAGTATTCCTTGTGGGGAATTTTCTTGGTTTAGCATCTGTAATTTTTCCTTCAGTATAAACTTTGTTCCACCAGGACTAAAACCGTGATGTGAGGGATTATTGAAATCAAGACCACCTTCTCAAAATATCATGTGGCTCATACAGAGGAACAGACTAAACTATCAGTTGTTCTACTTTCTAAGTCTGTCTAAACTTAAGTATTTTATTGAATCAGATTTGGAAATACAAATTGCATGCTCTTTGATGTAATTCTGTTAGGTATATATGCCTTTGTTCCACATAGCCATCTAGATTGATTAATTTTTAAGTATAAATTCAAAATTGTGAAGAAGGGAAATGGAGTTTTACTAAGTACTCCTTTAGAGATTTGTAGCCTAGTAATAATAGTTCCTGCTACAACTCAATTGAGACAAGTAACATATTCTTTGAATAGCAACTTCTGAAAACAGGGTTCAGCGTTCTGACTTTGATTTCATGTACTATTTCATGTTCAGAAAGAATAATAAAATGCCATCTAAATGTGTGTTTTCATAGTGAGTTTTCTATGACGGAGTCAAATTCACATGATGGTGTCTTCTGGACTATTCGCATAAATTGTTCTACCTTTAATTAGAGCAACTCTGCTCCATGCAGAAGAATCTGTCTCTTTTTAGGAGGCATTCCATTGGAAAACTGTCATGAAGATTTCATCTCTATAGAAACCACGCTTTCCTGGGTTAATTTAAGGAAACATAGTTGTAAATTCTTTTGCTTCTTTTTCTCCTTTACCCAGTTAAAGGAGCATTTTTAAGGACTTCGGAAAGATCGAAACCCTTGTCTCCAATCCTCGACTCCCACACCTACAGTCTATGCCTTATGTCTATGAGATGCTGTTTTCTTTGTACATTTTTATTTTCTAGAAACACAATACAAGACCATTTCCTAGAATTCAAAAAATTTTGTGTTGCTGATACACTTGGAGGTTCAAAGGCACCCCATCATGTTTTGTGTTGTCTCTTATTTCCAGAAGATTCTTGGGGTTTGTAATTCTTCATTTTCAAAGAAAGGAATGCTTTCTTCTTTGACCTTCCTTTTTTTTTTTTTTTTTAATTACAGGGAATGTGTAGCCTGCTTCCTGTTACTGCCCAATGAAGGTGACTTTCACTGTGTGGTCTCTCAGGAATTGTCAAAGATGGGGTTTCTAGGAAGGTCTAAACTGTTCTTCTAGCACAGGGGAGGATTTAGAACTGTCAGTCTTCCACTTTATTAAACACCCACTGATAACTCATTGTTTGAAATACCAGCTACCAGTTCCTTTTCTTCTAACGCATACCTCTTTGGCTTATGCAAAATGTATATTTGCTGTATATAATATACCATTGATGCATACAGCATGTGTGTGTGTGTGTGTGTGTGTGTGTGTGTGTGTGTGTGTGTGTGTGTACACTCAGTTGCTTCAGTCGTGTCCAACTCTTTGTGACCCTATGGACCATAGCCTGCTAGGCTCTTCTCTTCATGGAATGCTCCAGGCAAGAATACTGGAGTGGGTTGCCACGCCCTTCTCCAGGAGATCTTCCCAATCCAGGGATCAAACCTGTGTCTCTTTCGTCTCCTGCGTTGGCAGGCAGATTCTTTACCACTGTACCACCTGGGAAGCCCTGATATATATATGTGTCCAACTCTTGAGACCCCATGGACTGCAGCACACCAGGCTTCCCTGTCCTTTACTACCTCCCAGAGTTTGCTCAAACTCATGTCTAATTGAGTTGGTGATGCCACCCAACCATCTTGTCCTCTGTTGCCCCTTTCTCCTCCTGCCCTATATAATTTGCTACTTCTTTTTTTCTCTTGGTAACCCTGAAAAGGAAAACATGTGGTGGAGGACAGGAAAAAATGGATTTTGGTTATAAGGTGGTTAAACATGGCGAATGGCTTTTCTTTGAGGACGTTTCTTCCCCTCTCTGATTGCGCAGAGGCTGGTGTTGCATATGAAATACGCTGACCCAGAAATGTTACATCTTTCACTTTGGACAGTGGTAGGGCCAGACAGCTGGTGTACCAATGAAAAGCTGGAGATACTCTCTGCTATTAACCTAAGGTTTTTCCTGGATGGTATTTATTGCTTTCTCCTTCCTGCGGGAGGTAGTGTACTGGCTAGCGAGCGACAGCCCACGTGGGGGCCCAGCTTGCACCCAGGAAGCTGGAAGCCCTCTGGATTATGTAGCCACAGATTTTTGGCTCAGATTCTTGGGCCTTTTTTTCCTCTTGAGCACTGTATAGTGAGGTCATCATTGTCCTGTTTGGGGTTGCTGTGATCTAGGTGTCGCTGCCCTGGATCTCCTGTGGAGATGCACCCCATCGCTTCTCCTGGGATTTGCCCAACACTGAACTGTTCATTTGTACATTCCCATATCATAGTTTGCTCCTCTGTCATCATGGACAATTTCTATATCTTCTCCCAACATTTCTTGTCGAGTTTGTAAGCAGCAGCCTAAAAAGCAAGTGTGAAGAGTGTGATTTGGCAGTGTATGAGCTGCCCGATGCCACGTGGATATCCTTGCATTCAGCAGAGCGGTGGTCTCGTTGGAGCCATGGATGAGCAATTAGGAGAGAGGGATTCGTGCTGGGACCTGACTGTCTCTCCACTTGTGCACCCCCATCTGCACCGGGAGGGCTCAGGGGCATTTCAGTGGCTCCATCAGGCAGCTTGTGGGAAGGTCTCTCCCTCTCTGGGCACATTTCCAGCTCTGCCGCTTCATTTTACACCCTGACACGGTTTTGGCTAATTTGAGAACATCTGCTAGAGTAACTTCCCTTTTAATTTTACTACTGGAGAATGGTTATGCATGTCTGACAGGAGGACTGGCGTTAACCCTCACTCTAACCTGCAGATTACAACCCCTGCCTTGGGCATCCTTGCTTTTTGGCTTTCAATTTCAGTGGAAACTCAGTGTGATGTCTGTTTCTGGACTAGAAATTTCCCTGGTAGATATCGCAGAGATTTCCTTGCAAAACACATGCTGCCATTGGAGGGGAAGATGGCATTTTGATCTTGTCTCAGACTTTGCAAACAGCTCTTCTTTGATATGATTCATCAGACTACTCTAGCAAGAAGGCAGGGCACAGTTACTCTGCTCGGAGCTCTTTTCACAGACATTGAGGCAGAAGCCAAGTCACCTTTTCAGTGTTTCAAACTGGGATGAGCTTTCCCATTTGCAGCTGGGAAACCGCAGTAGGGGAACCCTGCAGCACTGATGCATTTAGGAGTTTTATATGTGAACTCCCTGGAACGTGTTTCTTATTATTATTTCCTTTCCCTATACTTCAGCTGAGAAGTCATTGAATCAATGAAGCCCTCCAGTTGCAGGCATTTTCAGTGCTTGATACTTTTTATTATGGTCCTTTTATAGTAAAGAATGATGCCTTGTCTTTTGTGATTATCTGATCAACTGTCTTCCTCACTGAGCTGTGCATTTCATGAGATCCAAGACAAGAACTGCCCATTCATGAAATATTACTGATGCCTAGCACAGCACCTTGGAACTTAGTAAATGGTCTGTAGACATTGGTTGAGTGAATAAATGAATGAATAAAGAGTGCATATAAGTCTGTATTCCAGTGGTGTAAGGACCACAGCTCCAAGGATAGTATTACATGACTTTTGTATGGCCTTCTTGCAATCTCAAACTGCACTCTTTGGTCCTAAGTTTACTGTGATTATACCTGGTGTTCTGGTCACCAAAGGGAGTTTCCGAAATAAGATAAAGGTTAGAAAGACAAAGCAATACGGAACAACTCCTGCTCCCCTCCCCCCAAAAAAGAACCCACCTCTCCTCCTCCTTTATCCTCCTTCTTACTCAAAACAAAACATTTGAATAGCTTAACCCCTCAGTGCCTTTATTGAATTCCACCCCTGCCCTTTGATTCTAAGCACAAGCTCTTTTCCCTCCCCTTACCCCATGGGATCAAACATTTCTTCTTATATCTCCACTAAGTCGGATGCATATTTATATTCCATTTTTCAATGGATGTGCTTGCCAATCTCTGTGAGACCTTATGATCAAGGGATAACAGGGCTAGCAGAGGGCTTGCCAGTGGAAGGGATGCAAATGTTCATTGAGGACCGAAAAGTTGAATCAGATCACAGGGATGAGAGGTAGGAAGTGGGAGGGGGCAGAAGTGGTTACAACTGACTTTCTTGCTAATATATGTAGAGGGACTTACTTAGTACCTATGGGAGGAGGGTTCTCTATCACAGGGGATGTTGGAATTTACCCTTTTAAATTGTATGAGTTCACAGCCTTCTCGGTATTTTCATGATTTATAGTAGTTTCTGGCCAAGCATGTAGTATATTTGATCCTACACTTCAAGGTATTGGAATGATGGGGGGTGTGGACCAACAGCACAGATATGCTAATCTGCTCTTGGGTACCTGCTTCAGATGTTATACCACTGTTCAGCCTTAAAGATCTGTAAAGACATGTAAGACTCATCAGGGATATGACCCATGGTTTTATAATATGCATCATCATTTTCCTAGGTTTGCATTTATTTGATCGATAATTTAAAATATTCTTCTTTGATGCTAAGGATCCCAAGAGACTTAGATGATCGATGGCAGATGTAGGATGTAGCCTTTCTAAGGACAGGCAAACAAGCCAATGAAATTCTATGATCTTCCTTGTATTCATGAGGATGGAGACTGTCGAAGTGCAAAATATAGTTCAAATCCTTGGGCAGCTGAAAATCGAACCCAAATGAGTGGGATTGTTTTAGAATGCTTCCTAAAGAGGAAGGTCTTAAGCTGGACGTTCCTAGATGGTAGGAGTTAAGTAGGAGGAAGGGATGAGGCAAAACTGTGACAAAGACTTGGAGATGCAAGCCAACTTGGCAGATCCCTGGCTCAGGGAGATGGTCTGCTACGCCAGCTTCTCTAGTGTCTTTTGCTGAGACCTGGAGGAGCATTTGATTGAAAAGAGTGAGATGCACTCTGTAGGGTGTCACTGACTATACAGGAATGTTTAGAGTTGATAGGAGCACTCTCGGACTTTGTATAGAAGTGACATGAAGAAGTGGCCTCTGGAATGGATGGAAATAGATCAGTTTGCCACCAGATTGGGATGTAGAGAGTGTGTTAGGGGGCTGTTGTGCTGATTCAGGCATAAAGGATGAGCCCCAGGTCTAGGGAAGTCAGAAAGGGAGAAAAGAAGGTGTGAAAATTTTGAAAGTTTTCAAGTGATATTTGACTCTCTTCTTTCTCTGTTGCTATATACCTGTGCTTTAAACTACTGTTCAGTTCTTTATTATTAATTGAGAATTATTGTTAAATGTTTCAGCAACAACAAAAAATTAAATATCACAATAAACACTGATATACCCAATCACTGTGGACACTGCTGATACTCTCAGAGTCTCTCCAAGCCTGTCTCCCCTCCGTGGTACCCTGTACACTGAATTCTGTGTTTATCATTGCCACACATTTCCTCATGCTTTCCTAGGTATGTGTGTACCTACAAGTACAGTCTTTGCTGCTTTAAAACTCTGTCTGCATAGAAACACCATGCTTTTTCTGGCTTTGTGTTTTTACTCAACTTTAATTGATTAGTATTTTGTTGATATGTGTGCATACCTGCACACTAAGTCGCTTCAGTCAGTGCCAACTCTTTGCAACCCTATGGGTGGTAGCCCACTGGGCTCCCCTGTCCATGGGATTTCCCAGGCAAGAATACTGGAGTGGGTTGCCATGTCCTCCTCCAGGGAATCTTCTCCACCCAGGGATCTAACCCATGTGTCTTGGGTCTCCTGCATGGGCAGATGGATTCTTTACTACTAGGGCCACCTCGGAAGCCTATTGATATGAGTAGGTATTATTCATTTTTTTTTTTTTTACCACCCTGTGGTATTCCATTGTGTAGTAAACAGTGAATAACATATCAGTCTTCTGTTGATGGACATTTTGGGTATCTTCCAGCAAGGCTGCTATGCAGGTTCATACACACATCTTCCTGTGCTAACAAAGGAGCCTTTTCTTGGGGTGTCTTCTTAGGAGAATTGCCAGAGAGTGGATTTGTACCATCCCATTTAGAAGATGATGCCAAATTACCAAAAAGGGTTTTGCCTGTTGAAAAACCCTATCAAAAGGATTTTATCCTCCCACCCAGCCGTCTATAAGGAGCTCCTTTTTTTTCCCCTATATCATTGTCAACACTTGATATATATGTTATTTTTGCCAGTCTTTAGGATATGAAATTGTACCTCCTTGTAGTTTTAATGTGTAGTTAATGACTGTGGTTAATGACTGACTGCTAATAATGTTGACCATTTTTTCCGTGTCTTGACATTCAGATTTCTTTGCAATGCATGTTCCCTCTCCCACTGTTAAAAAAAAAATCATAGACTTGTAAGAGTTATTCATGTATTTTGGATATCAGAGTCTTTTTTTTTAAATTTTTTGTAATTTCATTCTAGAAATGAAAGGAAGCTCGTTTCAATGGGCTTCTCCCAACTAGTGGCTTGTCTTTTCATTTTTAGAATGTGTTTGGGTGAAAAGATTCTTTTAAAAATTTCAACGATATGCATTGATTAAAGATTGATTCTTCTCTTTATTTTGTAGATACCTTGTTGAAGAAAGCTTTTTGGCAATTCTAGGTGCTAAAGGTGTCACCCTTTTGTATCTCAGAGACTATTAAAGTTTTATTTTCACATTTAATTTTCAAGACTTTCTTATCAAAGATTATTTTATAAAGGCCATAATTGCTTTCCAACTTTGGGCACAGCATGTAGCTTCTCTTGGTCTGACTTTCTCCCTCATGAAGTTGGACTTTGAGGCAGGTATGCTATCTCACTTCTGCTCCTGGTCCTCTGCTTCAAGACTTCCTCATGTTCTATTGGGGGTGCTCAGAAGTCTCCTAATGGAACTTCTTCCCTAAAGGATCTCCTTCTTCTGATTCAGCTTGCGTATAGATTTACTTTTCTAAAGACCTATCAAAGTCATTGTGAGACTCCTCCAATTCTGACCTTGAGAACTTGAGAGCAGCAATCATGACCTGAATCTCCCATCAGAGCACAGACCTGGATCCTGGGGGGCTGGTCCTCAGATATGTGAGTGGGACAAATCCATGAAAGTACAGCTGGCTCCCTTCATGGCTCAACTCTTTTTCTTTTTCTTAATATTTTTACTGAAATGTAGTTGATTTTTTAAAAATTATATGTGTGCTCAGTCACATCTGACTGTTTGCCACCCTGGGAACTGTAGCCTGCCGGGCTCTTCTGTCCATGGAATTTTCCAGGCAAGAATACTGGAATGGGTTGCCATTTCTTATGCCAGGGGATCTTCCTGACCCAGGGATCGAACCCACATCTCTTGCATCCCCTGCATTGGTATTTGGGTTCTTTACCTCTCTGCCACCCGGGAAGCAAAATTGATTTATAGTGTGTTAATTTCAGGTGTACAGCAAAATGATTCAGTTATATAGGTATGTATATATATATTATTTTTTAGATTATTTTCTATTATAGGTTATTATAAAATATTAAGTATAGTTCCCTGTCCTAGTTTATATGCTTTATATACAGTAGTGTGTATATGTTAATCCCAAACTCCTAATTTACACACCCTCCCCTCTCCCCCTAACATTTCTAAGTTAGTCCCTAACATCAAACCTCTCCTCTACCACGACTACCCCGGCTTGTCAGGACTGTGCTATTCTGGCCCCTCTTTCTCTTCCTTAGTTTCTTTTTCCTTCCTGTATTTAATTTCTGTTGAGTTGACAAAATCAGCAGCAGCCCGTTCTCTAGAGCTGGGACAAGAGGGCTCTGGGATCGTCTCTTTGCTTCGTGTTCTTCTGTACAGTTTGAGGGTTCTACCATGAGCAAGACTTTCTTGTAAAACCATGATGTCAAAGTTTCCTCTATCCTTCAAGGCCCAGGCTAATCTTACCTCTCTCATGAAGTGTTTTATGACTATTCTAGCCCAGAGTAAACGCTCCTCTGAGTTCCAGTTGCATTTTTCTGGATCATTTACTTTATGATTTACATTTTAAACATTTTATGTGAACATGCCTAGATTTGATGCTCCTTCAAGTAGTGAATTGGCTTCTGAGCTTTTGTCTCCCTCTTGGGCCTAAACCCAGGAGGCAGCAGAGTGGTGGTGTTGTTGATTTCTTCTTTTTTTTTTTTTCAGGGTAGCAGCTGCTTTCTTGATGATTGTAATTAGTTATTGGAGATGTCCTGGGCTGAGTGGAGATTTGCAGTTTAAAGACACTGAAAATAGTGATATTACTGGAATATGTAAGGATTTGGGATAGGAGGCTAAATTAGAGTAACACAGATTTGAATTCTGTTTTGATTATGTTGATTTTTCAGATGACATGACCCATCAACAACTTGGAGGACATTAAAGCTGAGTTTTATGAAATGTAAAGATTTGAGGTATTGATTAGGGTGTTCTCTGCTGGAAGGAGATCATTAGATTCAGGTTAGGGGCAGCTGTGTCTGTGTTCCAGGTGGAAATCTTCCCCTCACTTCCCTAATCCTGATTCCACTATTCTGATATTTAACTAAGTAGATGACTTTGGGCAAGTGAATTAATTTCTCGGAGTTCAGCTTCCCCATCTGAATAAGGAGGATACTTAAACTTAGATATCAGAGTTTTTGAAAGGATTCAGTGAGCCAACCTTTGTAAAGTGTCTAGTTCAATGGTGGGCTTATGGTGAGCAATGAACAAAGGCCGTTATTATTGGTTAGTCACTAAGCCATGGTCAACTCTTCTTTTACCCCATGGGCTGTAGCCTCATCAGCTGGATTTACAGGGAAAGAGGCCCACATCCCCTACAACTCAGCTCTGTCTGACGTGGTACCATAGGATGTGAAGAGATGACAACAGAAATCAAAGGCATGTCTTTCTCCCCAAGGAAGATTTAATTGTGAAACGAAGTATTTAAAGCAACATTTAAAGTGTACATTTTAATTTACTCTGGCCAGAATGCATATTTGTGAAGGTAAGATGGGATATGGAAGAAATTAAGAGGCAGTTATGCTTGATTCTTGGAGAAGGCAATGGCACCCCACTCCAGTACTCTTGCCTGGAAAATCCCGTGAACGGAGGAGCCTGGTGGGCTGTAGTCCATGAGGTCGCTAAGAGTTGGACATGACTGAGCAACTTCCCTTTCACCTTTCACTTTCCTGCATTGGAGAAGGAAATGGCAACCCACTCCAGTGTTCTTGCCTGGAGAATCCCAGGGACGGGGGAGCCTGGTAGGAGGCTGTCTATGGGGTCGCACAGAGTCAGACACGACTGAAGCGACTTAGCAGCAGCAGCATGCTTCATTCTTATGGAGGAGCGTCTCCTAATGGACAGAGTGAACCCTGGTTCATTGTAGTTTGGCAGGTGGAGCATTCATCTTCTGATCACATCCCCTTCTCCTGTGTGGGGCTTATCTTCTGCTTCCGAGTCGTGTGTCTTCCTTCTCAGCTCACAGCTCCTTCCTGAGAAAGGGCTCAGCAGATGAAAACCAATACTAAATAGAATGAGAAGTTTACTGATTGATTAGATGGGGAAATTTTATTTTCTTCTCATTAAGGGAAATGTTTCTTGGCAGTTACATCTAGATTATTTGGGTTTTATAGAATTTTTATCTGTTATAGCAGTATGATATTTTTTATCTTTGTGATTTAGGTTTAAAACACCATAGTTGTTGCTGTTGTTTAGATGCTAAGTCATGTCTGACTCTTTGTGACTCCGTGGACTCTATACCCGCCAGGCTTCTCTGTCCAAGGGATTTCCCAGGCAAGAATACTGGAGTGGATTGCCATGTCCTTCACCAGATCTTCCTGACCCAGAGATCACTCTACATTACAGGCAGATTCTTTACCACTGAACCACCAGGAAGTCCAAAGCCCCAGAGACTCAGATGCAAAATTGTTTTTCTCATGTCCTTAATTCTTTCACGGATTCCTCTTCAGTAGAAATGTTTTCACACATAAACTGGCTTGATACGTTCCAAAGGGAGATGATAAACTCACGTTAAATGCAATGAAACTATTGGCAATACTATTATAAATTACCAAGAGGTTATAGTCTATAGGTATGCTTATAAGCTGATTACTTTTGGACACCCAAAAGAATTTCCTATAGAAATTATGTATCTGATAGTAGCTAAAGGTAAAGTTATAGAGTCTTTTTTCTACAAGCAAACTAGTATTACTATAATGAAAACCTATCTAAAATTCAGGACCATATATCTATGAAAAAAAAGGGATTCTAAGTTATGACCAGTCCACTCATTTGGCCACAGGTTTAGGAACACTTTGGCTCTGCCAAGGGTCGGCTACTGGACCATACCCAGATAGCCAGTGCGGCCAACCCAGTAGTGTGGTTTCCTCTTGATCCAGGATCAGAATTAGTGAGGGGATGAGGGAACCAAGACTCTTACTTATGGGCACTAATAATTAAACAGCTTTATTGATATAAACCACTGCTCTTTATTTGAATACTTGAATGAAAGAATAAAAGTCTAGTATGACTCAATTACCTATACCATGCCCTACGCTGAGAACCAAGATGTGTGTGGATGATTTGTAAGTCAGATGTCAGTAAGTTAGGAGTGATAGGTGGAAATATATTCCTTTGTACCTAAGTCATGCTAATGCTAACTCGCTTCAGTCGTGTCTGACTCTGTGCGACCCCATGGACAGCAGGCTCCTCTGTCCACAGGATTCTCCAGGCAAGAATACTGGAGTGGGTTGCCATTTCCTTCTCCTTGGTACCTAAGACTTGGTACCTTGACTGGTACCTAAATCATCATCCCCCAATTTTTTCCCTATGCATTTCAGATCCTGAAGATNACTTTCCTGCATTGGAGAAGGAAATGGCAACCCACTCCAGTGTTCTTGCCTGGAGAATCCCAGGGACGGGGGAGCCTGGTAGGAGGCTGTCTATGGGGTCGCACAGAGTCAGACACGACTGAAGCGACTTAGCAGCAGCAGCATGCTTCATTCTTATGGAGGAGCGTCTCCTAATGGACAGAGTGAACCCTGGTTCATTGTAGTTTGGCAGGTGGAGCATTCATCTTCTGATCACATCCCCTTCTCCTGTGTGGGGCTTATCTTCTGCTTCCGAGTCGTGTGTCTTCCTTCTCAGCTCACAGCTCCTTCCTGAGAAAGGGCTCAGCAGATGAAAACCAATACTAAATAGAATGAGAAGTTTACTGATTGATTAGATGGGGAAATTTTATTTTCTTCTCATTAAGGGAAATGTTTCTTGGCAGTTACATCTAGATTATTTGGGTTTTATAGAATTTTTATCTGTTATAGCAGTATGATATTTTTTATCTTTGTGATTTAGGTTTAAAACACCATAGTTGTTGCTGTTGTTTAGATGCTAAGTCATGTCTGACTCTTTGTGACTCCGTGGACTCTATACCCGCCAGGCTTCTCTGTCCAAGGGATTTCCCAGGCAAGAATACTGGAGTGGATTGCCATGTCCTTCACCAGATCTTCCTGACCCAGAGATCACTCTACATTACAGGCAGATTCTTTACCACTGAACCACCAGGAAGTCCAAAGCCCCAGAGACTCAGATGCAAAATTGTTTTTCTCATGTCCTTAATTCTTTCACGGATTCCTCTTCAGTAGAAATGTTTTCACACATAAACTGGCTTGATACGTTCCAAAGGGAGATGATAAACTCACGTTAAATGCAATGAAACTATTGGCAATACTATTATAAATTACCAAGAGGTTATAGTCTATAGGTATGCTTATAAGCTGATTACTTTTGGACACCCAAAAGAATTTCCTATAGAAATTATGTATCTGATAGTAGCTAAAGGTAAAGTTATAGAGTCTTTTTTCTACAAGCAAACTAGTATTACTATAATGAAAACCTATCTAAAATTCAGGACCATATATCTATGAAAAAAAAGGGATTCTAAGTTATGACCAGTCCACTCATTTGGCCACAGGTTTAGGAACACTTTGGCTCTGCCAAGGGTCGGCTACTGGACCATACCCAGATAGCCAGTGCGGCCAACCCAGTAGTGTGGTTTCCTCTTGATCCAGGATCAGAATTAGTGAGGGGATGAGGGAACCAAGACTCTTACTTATGGGCACTAATAATTAAACAGCTTTATTGATATAAACCACTGCTCTTTATTTGAATACTTGAATGAAAGAATAAAAGTCTAGTATGACTCAATTACCTATACCATGCCCTACGCTGAGAACCAAGATGTGTGTGGATGATTTGTAAGTCAGATGTCAGTAAGTTAGGAGTGATAGGTGGAAATATATTCCTTTGTACCTAAGTCATGCTAATGCTAACTCGCTTCAGTCGTGTCTGACTCTGTGCGACCCCATGGACAGCAGGCTCCTCTGTCCACAGGATTCTCCAGGCAAGAATACTGGAGTGGGTTGCCATTTCCTTCTCCTTGGTACCTAAGACTTGGTACCTTGACTGGTACCTAAATCATCATCCCCCAATTTTTTCCCTATGCATTTCAGATCCTGAAGATTCCCACGGTTGAATGATGGGAATTACTGATTCATTCATTTATTCAACTAGCAACAGTTTCTTATATAAAGCTAGATTTTTCACTGCTCTGACCAAGTATTTAAAAATATTTGCTTATTTATTCATTTTTGCCTTTATCAGGTCTTAGTTGTGACACTCTTTGGGGTGCACAGGCTTCTCTCTAGTTGGCACATGGGCTCCAGAGCGCGTGTGCTCAGTGGTTGTAGCGAGCAGGCTTGGTTGCTCTGAGGCATGTGGGATCTTAGTTCCCTGACCAGGGTTTGAACCTGTATCCTCTGCACTGAAAGCTGGATTCTTAACCACTGGGCCACTAGCGAAGTCCCTTCAACCAACAACAATTTATTGAATAACTCGAACATGCCAGACACAATTCTGGGTACTTCGAATTCAGTCTCAAGCAATAGACAGAACAGAAGACAAAAAGCGTGCTCTGTGAAGTTTATGTTAGAGTGCAAAGAAACAGCAAACGATAAATAGACTTCCTTTCACATGTTAGAAGGAATAACAGCTATGGAAAAAAAAAATAGAACCAGATGAGCGGGATTGTTGAAATACTGTTCTTTGATAGATTTCCAGTATAGAAAGAAATAAGCTTTTTTTTTTTTTAAAACACATTAAAAAAATTTCAGACCTTCTCTCAAAAGTTTCTAGCTTTGGGATTTGACAAGGCTCTTGGAGAGGTGTGTGGTGATGTTCACCGCTGTGTCCTTCTTGTATCCTTTCTGTCTGAACAGCAGTCTGTACTTTTCAGCTATAGTATCTACCATATTGCATTGTAGCTGCCTGTGGTTTTTAATCTCCTGCTAGATCATGAACTATAACAACATAGGGCATGCTCCTTAAAAAAATCTTTGCAATAATGCTGCTAGTAATAATCATAGTTATTATATGTCTCACTGAATGCTTATTATGTGCTAAGCATATTATGCCACCCCTATGCAGAAAGTGATATCATGCTTTAGAGAATATATACTTAGACCACAGAAGTATCATGGGTAGAGCTGACACTGAATCAAGTTCTGTTAGCACCAGGCTCTGTACCGCTTCCTGGTGCCTAATGCAGTGCCTGGCATTTGGTTACCATCAAAGAAATACAGAGTGAGATCAAATAAGTGACAGTATTGTCAGACTGACAAATGTGCTTCAGAAATATGTCTCCAGCTGCCTGCAAAATCTATACCTCTTGTTTTAAATTGTTTCAGTTGATGTCCTAGCTGGTGCAGCAGGTGGTTATTTGGAAATTCTTTTTTTTTTAACCTTTAATATTTTTAGTTTTTAAATGGAGGATAATTGCTTTACAATGTTGTATTGGTTTCTGTCGTACAACAACACGAATCGGTCATAACGATACATAATATCCCCTCCCTCTTGAGACTTCCCTCCCACCCCTCACCCCACCCAACCCGCCTAGGTCATCACAGAG
>SJYA01003091.1:2674524-2728999 GCA_006410615.1 Neotragus moschatus | reverse complement strand
TCCAACCCGCCTAGGTCATCACAGAGCACCCAGCTGGGCTTCCTGTGCTACCCAGAAGCTTCCCACTAGCTGTCTGTTTCATACATGACAGTGTGTACATGTCAGTGCTACTTTCTCAGTTTATCCCACCCCTCCTTCCCCCACTGTGCCCACATGTCCGTTCTCTTCGTCTGCATCTCCACTCCTTCCCTGCAGGTGGCTTTATCAGTACCGTTTTTCTAGATTCCATCTCTGTCTGTTGATATACGATAGTTGTTTTTCCGTTTCTGACTTACTTCACTCCACATAACAGGCTTCATGAAGTGCCTCCCGTTTTATTTTTCTTGAATTCCTTCCTCTTGTTCTCCACTCATCTCATTTGCAGAGAATGTAATAGGAATAGAATTACTTCTGCTAAAATCCTAACCCTCTAGTCTGAAGGTGAGGCTTTTTGTTCTGCAGTGTCTGTTATATGAAGGTATCTCCATGGATCCTTTTTCTGAGTTTTGCCTCGATGGTGACTGGCTCCTGCTCGATGGGTTCTTCCAGGATGCAGACATTTCAATGGCACCAGAAACCAAGGGCATCAATACGTTGTGTTTGGCTCACCTTCCGCTTTGGCTCACCACCTGCCTTTTCCTTGTCAGGGAAATTTGTGTGACAGCGGTGAGTCTCTGCGGAGCCTTCCAAGGGTGGGGCCATCTGTGCTTGCTCGGAAGAAAGTCAGTCTTTTCTTTCCAGGAAGGGATCTGTCAGCAGCAGGAGAGACTTGAGCTTCTGCTTCCCCTTGAGTAATCTATTTGGAAAGGACACTTAGAACATCCCTCCAAAAGGAAGCAACACACACAGGTGATGCCAGCAGGCAGCACAGAATTTAGGGAACATAGTGAATGAAACTGATACACCTTTGGCAAGGTTCAGATAAGGACTTTAATGGAAAATGAGGGGAAAAAAAGATGTTAGAGTATCCTCCTATGAAGTCCCAGCAGGATAGAACTCATTGCCTCTTGGGATTCTTTGTGGTTGAGCCTGATAGAATTAAACACTTCAAAATGGTTAAACAGACATTGATAAATCAACACCGTTGTATCCTCAACTTAAGAGCAAGGTAATTCAAGTGGCATACAAACTACTACAAGGCTGCTATAATTTCTTTTTTACTTGAATTTTTTAAGGAAAAGGCAAGCTGACTACATAAACACCTCTGTCTCAAGTAGATAAATACTGGTACGGGATGTTTGGCTCATGTAAATCATCAGAAGTTGAAATGAAGATGGATATATGTCAAACTGTAGAAGAGTGAGCACCCTTTGTAAAGCTGCTGCTGGCATAATGTCCAAGGAAACAAATGCATTTTGTAAGTGCAGTGTCTTTGCTCTTTCTTCCTATGTTTCTATGTAGATTATTTCTAATGCTTTTGTTTGGAATTGCTTTACAGTCCTTATTACATGAAATAAATTTTAGTGTTGAACTGACTCGGGTGTAACCTTAGTGGAAGTTCTAGACAGGTATTAGTAAAGGTAGTGTATGAATGGTAATGCATTAAGTTTTTGAAAACAGGAAATATATGGCCAAAGGCTTAACCATTTTTCAATCTACAAGTGTCCTACAGGGAGATTGAAATTCATTTTTTCGATATTAGACATATTCTTAACATTAACTTGTATTCACATGTATGGAGTGTGCATGAGTCAAAACATTTTATTAGAGACTGTATCATTGAAATTGAGTCACCCCATCACACAGTCATATGTTTAGGTATGATAATGGAAGGATAATTAATATTTTCTAAGATATTTTGTTCAGTCTGCCTGAGACTTTTCTCCCTCCATCCTCCCACCTCCTTTTCACATGACTGTTTTGTTTTGTTCTCATTAATGCCACTCTTTTCCACCATTTGCCCACTAGTTCAATCTGTCACCATATTCTCTTCTCAAAAGCCTGGTTGGCATAGAGGTTCTTCACAAATATTTGTCAAAGATTGCTTCTTAATAAATATTTATCCAAAGAATGAATGCGAATGACATTCTCAATGACTTAAAACTTTTTTTTATAATAACTGGATGTCTTTGAGCCATTATTATTTTTTAAAATAATTATTTACTTTTATTTGTTTGGCTGCACCAAGTCTTAGGTGTGGCATGTGGGATCTAGTTCCCTAACCAGGGATTGAAGCCAGGTCCCCTGCATTGGGAGCATGGAGTCTCAGCCACTAGTCCTCCAGGAAGGTCCCATTGTTTACTTCACATACACCCTGAAAAGAAATTAATAAACAAAATCAAGATTGTACAGCATGGTTTATTCCCATGCATGCTGAGTCACTTTGGTCATGTCTGACTGTGACCCTGTACAGTTCTCCAGGTTCCTCTGTCCATGAGACTCTCCAGGCAAGAATACTGGAGTGGGTTGCCATGCCTTTCTCCAGGGAATCTTCTCAACCCAGGGATAAAACCTGCGTCTTTTATGTCTCCTGCATTGGCAGGTGGGTTCTTTACCACTGGAACCACCTGGGAAGCCCAGAGATCCATGAGGGCTGTTATATTTACAGTGGCTAGAACAACGTCTAGTATACTTTCAAAGCTCAGATTAACAAATGGATTTGAGAATTTCTGTACATTATGCCATCAGTCTATGTACCCATTTCCTTTTAACCTCTTCAGAAACAAAGTGTTACTAGTGGAACTTAATTTTAGAAGTTTGGGTTTGGTACCTGAATTTTTAAAGCTATTTGAACACTTTTTTTTGGTTAACAGTTGATTTGAGTTAGGTCAAAAAGTTGTTCCCAAGAGGAAATCTAAATTAGGTATAATCAAACTCTGCTAGAATGGACTGTTTCTAGAGAGCTTTAATCCATTTCCGGTGCTTTATTACAAATGAATAGATTGAGGTCTAGAGAAGTTAAATGATGTAACCACTGTACATGTAACCAGTCCTCCAACTGGTAAATTTTGAAACCAAAATTAGGAGGTGGCTTCTAATACGCAGTCAGTGTTACTTCCATTGTATAAGGCTGCATGCCACTTTAATTTTCAAATAAGATCTTAGCTGTAACTGTAGGAGAAAAAAAAATCTCCATCTAGGTTTGTTAAATTTCCAGAGAGAAATTTAAATCCTCAGGTGACAGAACTCAGGAGCCGCAGAGGAAATTGACACTGTGTCTAGTTAAATAAGTTAGTGTTTAGAAAAGACACATGTGGACATTGATTAAGTGCTTGTGGGCTTGCTTTCAGGAAATAAATTCAGGTAGACTGGGCACTGCCTAAGGTAGAAGGCTTGAAGATTTATGTAGTTATAAGAATGTTCTCTAGAAATTCCCCAAGAGATGTTTACCTAAGGCATGTATTTTCAGATTGAAAGAAGAAGATCCTTAGAGAGTTTAAGTGACATGTCCAAGGTCACAAAATAGTGAGTGACTCCTTCAGAAGCAGAAACCAGAACTCTTAATTTGAGGGAAGTGAATATTGGTTTTCAATTGTAAAATGCACCGCCTTGAAGGAAATCTTTGGGTTTAAGGTGATGTATTTTTAAAAAATTAATTTATTTATTTTAATTGGAGGTTAATTACTTTACTAAACCATTGTGGTGTTTTTTGCCATACATTGACATGAACCAGCCACTTTGAACATATTTTAATTGTTAAATGTTTATTTATGATATGAAACTTAGCTCAACATATCTATAAGCATGTTGTTGTCCCCTTCTCCTCCTGCCTTCAATGTTTCCCAGCATCAGGGTCTTTTCCAACGAGACAGTTCTTCACATCAGGTGGCCAAAGTATTGGAGATTCAGCTTCAGTACCAGTCCTTCCAATGAATATTCAGGACTGATTTCCTTTAGTATGGACTGGTTAGATCTCCTTGCAGTCCAAAGGACTCTCAAGTGTTTTCTCCAACACCATGGTTCAAAAGCATCAATTCTTCAGTGCTCTGCTTTCCTTATAGTCCAAATCTCACATCCGTACATGACCACTGGAAAAACCATAGATTGGACTAGATGGACCTTTGTTGGCAAAGTAATGTCTCTGCTTTTTAATATGCTGCCTAGGTTGGTCATAACTTTCTTTCCAAGGAGCACGCGTCTTTTAATTTCATGGCTGCAGTTGCCATCTGCAGTGAGTTTAGACCTCATCACCAGCCCCAGAATGCTTCCAGTGCTCTTGGTTTCCCACCTTCAGTCCCCATCATCCATCCTCCACAGTGAGTTCCTCTCTGCAGCTTTCCTTCCTGTCATTCTCTCTCTGTTCTTTATTCTTTGACCATTATATGCATTATTCCTAAAAATCTATTTTTAAAAAATTTTGCTTGCTTTTGTACTTGATGAAAATGACAGCAAAATGTTTGTATTCTTCTGTACCTTGCTCGTTTCATTGAACAATATGCTTTTGTTGTTGTTAATTCAGATTTTATTAGGTTCATTCCTTGTATATATATTTTGTTTTGGTTTGTTGACAGAATGACTGGTATATTAAATAAGCAGAACTCAAAGCATAATCTAAAATGTATAATAATTATTTTTTCTCTCATTGTACCTTTAATATTTAATTATGGAAGTAATCTGCTTCCTCCCTTATATACACACTCCAGCAAGTTCAACAGGTATTGAGGATCCATCCATGCCGATGGACATGATCAATCTGTTTTCAATGTCGTGTGAACTCCAGTTACTCATGGTTCATTCATCCATTCTCTCATCTTTGTGTATTTGGTCTGTTTGATGGTTAATTTTGTTTGTTTGTTTTTGATCTTACCAGCCAGGCTGCTACAGATGTTCTTAGGCATGTCTGGTGATAAATGTATGGAAGAAGCTGGCCTAGGCAGTGTCCCAACTTTTCAAGATAATATGAAGCTGTTTTGCAAAGTGGCTGTGCCAATTTGAACTCCCACCAGTGGCATCTTAGAGTCCTGTTTGTTCTAAATCCTTGCAAACATTTAGTGACACCAACCTTCTTAATTTTAGCCAATCTAGTGTGTGGATATTAGCATTCAAAGGTGATTTTTATTGCCATTTAGGATCTAATATGTTTCCTCTAAGAAATATATGTACCATATTACAAGGGGATGCCAAAATAGGCAGAAAGTGAAGAAGAACTAAAGAGCCTCTTGATGAAAGCGAAAGAGGAGAGTGAAAAAGTTGGCTTAAAGCTCAACATTGAGAAAACTAAGATTATGGCATCCGGTCCCATCACTTCATGGCAAATAGATGGGGAAACAGTGAAAATAAGTGGCTGACTTTATTTTTGGGGGCTCCAGAATCACTGCAGATGGTGATTGTGGCCATGAAACTAAAAGACACTTACTCCTTAGAAGGAAAGTTATGACCAACGTAGATAGCATATTAAAAAGCAGAGACATTACTTTGCCAACAAAGGTACGTCTAGTCAAGGCTATGGTTTTTCCACTGGTCATGTATGGATGTGAGAGTTGGATTGTGAAGAAAGCTGAGCATCAAAGAATTGATGCTGTTGGAGAAGACTCTTGAGAGTCCCTTGGACTGCAAGGAGATCCAACCAGTCCATCCTAAAGGAGATCAGTGCTGGGTGTTCATTGGAAGGACTGATGTTGAAGCTGGAAACTCCAATACTTTGGCCACCTGATGAAAAGAACTGACTCATCTGAAAAGACCCTGATGTTGGGAAAGACTGAGGACAGAAGGAGAAGGGGATGACAGAGGATGAGATGGTTGGATAGTATCACCAACTCAATGGATATGAATTTGGGTAAACTCCAGGAGTTGGTGATGGACAGGGAGGCCTGGCATGCTGCAGTTCACGGGGTCACAAAGAGTCGGACACAACTGAGCGACTGAACTGAATTGATAAATATTCACTTTAGGCAAAATGATTAAGGAAAACATAGAGCACAGTCACGTGAAGAAAAGTCTAAAATGTTAGAGGAGTGATGGTTTTTCACACAGAGTGATGGCTGTTGATATATTCAGCAATCACACTTTCATGTCCATTACTATTTAATGATAATCTTGAATTAGTTAAGTGAGGTTCAATTATTCATAGTTATTCATTTTATCCTAGCTGTTTTAGCTCATCCTGGAAGAGAATATAGTAAAGATAGGATTTATATTTACATATATGTATATACATTACTTTTGTATATATGTGAGTCATATATGTGAATGACTCAGGGTGAAATCTTACACTGACCTAAATAGGTTACATTGCAAGGTTTACAGGATTAACACTAACTGTTTTGGCTGTTTTGAGATTTTCACAATTTCAGTTTTTTAAGCCTCCTACATCCTTTGTTGAGAAGTCCCCTACCTATGCTTATGTGACATCTAATGACCCCAGTGGTGTGAGACAGGCTCAGGTTACAGGTTATTTTCTGCCCCAAGGGGAGCTGGTGGGGCAGTGCGCATGCTCAGTCCTGCCTGACTCTATGCTACCCCATGGACTCTAGCCGATCAGATTCCTCTGTCCGTGGGGTTGCTCAGGCAAGAGTACTGGAGTGGGTTGCCATTTCCTCCTCCAGGGAATTTTCCTGACCCCAGGATGGAGCCTGAGTCTCCTGAGTCTCCTGCATCACAGGTGAATTCTTTACTGCTGAGCTATTGGGCAAGCCCAATGGGGTAACACCCACTTACTTTTTTAATGGAGTGGTAAAACTTTGGAATCCTTGGTACCCACTGCCACCCTCCACTGATCAAGTAAGAGCAATTTTGCTCTAATAATTTGTGACCAAAGATAGATGCTCAAACTCAGAGAAGTGGAACATCTTTTGGTGAAGATCCAGTAAATGCCCGAAGTTAAATGAGATTGAATACATGTCTCCACCTATGATCACAGATCTGCTTTGACAGAAAAGATGGCCTTTGTGTTGTAGAGGATTCAATAATGAGACACTGAGTATGGACACAGTGGGGTCACTTCAGGTGTTACAGTTGCCTTAACGACTTGGGATGGTCACTCAGCAAGAATCAGAAAGGACAGAGTTAGGAGACCAGATTTATGTTAGGGCCCGTGGGGAGCTCAGCATTTAACCTGTGACCATTCCAAGATTTCTACAGCAGTTGGACTCCAGCAGTAGGTGGTTTTGCTATCTGAAGTTCACAGGTCTAGGCACTCTAGATTCCCACCCACTCCGCCTACTCTCTCTGGGTGGGTCTTACCTGTTGATGGCAGCCAAGGATACAACCTTAAATTTGAGATGTGGAAATTGCCAGAAGCCATCAGCTGATGAAAGCCTCTGAAAGAATAAGCTCTCTGGACCCTCGATGCCTTTATGGCATCATGAGGTCCCGCAGAAAAGTAGGAGGGATGTGGATTCCCAAACACCTGTTTTACCTATGGAACCAACTTCCAGAAGTTTCGGGGTTGACAACTGGAGGTCAGCCAAGGGTGTCTCTTGGGGTTCTGTCCTTCATCAATTGCATAACTCCCTCCTCACTCCACCGCCAACCTTCACCCAAGGTGGACCTAACCCATCTGCTTGCTGCTCTGTTGCGTGCGGCTTTGCTCCATATGGTATCGAGAGCCTGGGAAAGCCATCTCTCTGCTCCATTTGGTTAATTAGTCTCTGACTGTGTCTGTGGCTCACCTTGTTCTTACTTTTACAAGATTGTACAAACTCTAAGACTTATCCTTCCTGCTTTTCCTGCGTGTAACACCAAATGAACTACAGTTTTCCAAATCCACTACGTTAAGGCATTCTATTTCCACTAACTCAAAATTTACAATGATAGTTCTGTAATCTAAAGTAATGTTAATCATCTCATAATCACAAATTATGATCTTCATAACGAAATGCATTTTGTATACTTCTCATTGAACCTAGTATCTTTCCCTTTTCATTATAATGTATTTCCCTTCTGATCACTGCTACGCGGTGTTCTGGAAAGTACCCAATCATATTTTATTGGTTTTACAAGATTTCAGCTCTAATTGAAGAGATAATGCATATGAAAGGGGAAAACATAGCCATTTTAAAACACCTAGAAAATTCATTCAAATCTTATTTTGTCTGAGGGAGATGATAGTTTGCTATGTGCATGATGTGTATTTTTATTTAATTCTTACAGTTAATCATTGATGCAATAATGTTATTATCCTCATTTTATAGATAGGGAAGCTAAGGTATGGAATTGTCTATGGTCACACGGGGAGTAGCTCATGGAACCAGTGGAGAGAGGATGCAAATATGAGATGTCTGACCCTGTTCCAACATTCTTTATCTCCGGTCTCAACTTCTTTATCAAGAAGATATATATTTCATCATCTTTGAATCTTTTCTGAACAAGACAGGTCTTTTAAATTTTAAAAAACTTTAAAAATGGAACTGTAGTTGATTTACAGTATTCTGTTAGTGCCCGGTGTGCAGCAGAGTGGTTCAGCTTTACATGTGTGTATGCATGTGTATTCTTTTTCACATCCTTTTCCATTAGAGGTTATCACAAGGCATTGAGCAGTTCCTTATGCCCTACAGTAGCTCTT
The DNA here is from genome assembly GCA_006410615.1 of Neotragus moschatus. Taxonomy (NCBI): domain Eukaryota; kingdom Metazoa; phylum Chordata; class Mammalia; order Artiodactyla; family Bovidae; genus Neotragus; species Neotragus moschatus. Next base: position 2,720,577 of record SJYA01003091.1, on the reverse strand, counting down.
TGTTGCCTCTCTGTTGTTTATATAGTAGTGTGTACCTGTTAATCTCATACCCCTAATAGATCCCTCTCCCACTTTCCCCCTGAAGACAGGCCTTTTAAATAAATAAATCTGTCACTTGGTCTGAGAGAATGGGCAGAAATAGTATAAGAATTCAAAAGCATAAGCGATCACAGCCAGTATTTACACTTTAAAAGGGACTTTCTGGATTCTTAATGCAAAGGCGTGAGCAGGACAGGAGGTCCGCATGCTTTTCCGAGAAAGCTGGGGGAGAGTTTGAAGGAAAGGGTGGTAGAGTGTAGTCTTCTCCTGCAGTGGCCTCAGATCCAGCCGTACTGGTGTCCTGCCTGCGTTGGGGATGTGCAGGTGGGGCTGAGGTAGTTGGGGAACCGAAAGGACCAGTGGTTTGTGTGCACGTAGCGTGTCAGTTGTGCTGTCACCTGACCAGCACAACCACTGTACAATCACCCTGCGCTGCTGAGAACCTGGATCTTATCTGTGCTTCACTGGATCCTGAGTGCTCTTATTCCCTTTTGCTATCGGGTTTTCCTGGAAGCAAAATGATCTTATCCATTTTGCAGGAAAAGTACTGGATCAAGATGGACCATTGGGCAGCTGGGTGTTAGAGGAAGTCATACAAATTTCTGTGAGGTCTGATCTCTGGCTCAAGGAGTTTACTATCATGGTAGAGAGAAAAGATCAAATTCACGAGAGAAAAATCTCCAAACAAACTTAACAACTGTCAGTCGCTCAGTCATGTCTGACTCTTTACTATTCCGTGGACTGTAACCTGCCAGGCTCCTCTGTCCATGGGATTTCCCCGGCAAGAATACTGGAGTGGGTTGCCGTTCCTTCTCCAGGGGATCTTCCTGATCCAGGGTCGAAGCTGGGTCTCCTGCATGGCAGGTGGGTTCTTTACCATCTGAGCCAATAGATAGTTATTGGGAAGGTCAGTAACCTTCAAGCCATTACGAAATAATGGTTTTATGGAAATAACTCTCCAACCACTGTAATATGGAGGTGTTAAGGAATTTGCAGATGGAGAGACATAAGTAGAGTGCCCCTTTTGTGTGCCCTGGTTTTAGATTCCAGGAAGGCAGTGTTTATGTCTGTCCTGGTCCCTGCAATGTCATCAGCACCTGGCATAGTGCCTAGCCTGGAAAGATGTTCATTAAATGCTTGAATATATGACTGAAAAGACATTTAGAGCTGAAAAATATAGGCAAAGAGTTTTCTACATGCCTGAGAGACACGCCCACAGAACTAACTTTGTGTTTTTTAGCAGACAAATAATCATTCTTGGCTCAGGTTCAATTCTGTTCACAGGGTTGTGTTAGGTATGTCCTGTCACAGAGGCTGGACAACCGAGCTGGTCCCTGGAAATCAGAACTGATGCCTTCCTTCATCTTAACCTCAGCAGGGGGACCATAAGAGCCTGAGCTCACATCAGGCCAAAATAAGAGCGTGAGCGTGGTTAGTCCCTCGTGGCCGCCTTCAGTACTGGTAGCCAAATATTAAACAGTCAGTTTTACAATTGGATTTCAGGAATGATGTACAGTATATTATTTTGCTCAAATACAAACGAACTCTTGTTAAATCTCTTGTGATTTGTGGAGCTATCTTTTTAAAATTAATACTTTTTCTAGTTTTGAAGTTGTTTTGAGCTCAAAAAACTTGCAGTGACAAAGAAAATGCACGTCAATTTTTAGCCCACTGAAGAATATGTCGCTCTGTTTGATTTCCATGGATGCTTGCAAAGAGTTTGGTGTTTACTAGGCATTACATACATGTTGGGATGAATGAGTAGATGGACCTAACTGTATTTTAGGTTTAACAGAAGTTTCTTCCAGTACAATAAGCAATGGCAGTAAATGTCAGATTCATGGTGCTAACGAAGGCTTCCCTGATGATAAAGAATCCTCCTGCAATGTGCGAGACCTGGGTTCAATGCCTAGATTTGGAAGATGCCCTGGAGGAGGGATGGCAATCCACTCCAGTATTCTTGCCTGGAAAATCTCTATGGACAGAGAAGCCTGGCAGGCTTCAGTCCATAGGCTCGCAAAGAGTAGGACACAGCTGAGCGACGATGCACAGCAAGAAAATCTACCAGTGCATTGATTTTGGGAAAGTAAATGAAGAATGAGGTGCAGATTTAGTCATTAACTTCACCATCTCTTGTATTTACACTTTCCTTCCAAAAAGAGGAGAAAAAGATAAAAGCTATCTAAGAAATAAATACTTAAGCCAAACTACTGCTTCTTTTTCTTTTTTCCAATTCGTGATGAATAACTCTGCACTTTCAGATACACCATGAATTAAATCAGATTCCCACAGAGAACAGTATGCTCAATATTTGGTCACAGTTTGAAGGCATTCCCAGATGGTTTTAAAGAAAAACTAATTTTACAGGAATGCAGGATAAATGACTAATTTTATCCTTGAAATTGCAAAGGTCCCCCTATCTTAATGACTGTGATCACTGTGTATTATCCTAATATCAAGTGTGTGTGAATTTAAATTTATATTTTAAAAATTGATAATGCTGAAACTGGGAAGATTGCATAACCACCAGAAACAGAGGAGCTGAATTCTAGCAAGTGTGTATTAATTGTTTACACTTTCTCTCAACTGGAGAGAGGAGCCTGGGGTCTCGAGATACAGAATGCAGCATGTTATCAGTTTTATTTATCTGAAGTCATAGAAAACTATGGATTGCCTAACCTGATAGAAAAGAGGACAGGTTTGCCTAGATTCACTCCCCATCTGTAAGAATCTTACTGTGTCTTTTTAGGACTCCTTCAGTCTTCATGGGGAGCCTAGTAAATTCAAGTGGCTTCAAATTCTCTGCCCTCTGCTCCCCTAGGCAGTAATAAGATCTTTTCTGACCACCTCCCAATAACCTATTGTCTCTTGCAGTCTGTCACCTCCCAGGATGTCTATAAATGTTGCTCTGGAATTTGTTGTCGTTCAGTTGTGTCTGACTTTCTGCGACCCTAAGGATTGCAGCATGCCAGGTTCCTCTGTCTTCCACTTTCTCCCAGAGTTTGCTCCAATTCGTGTCCGTTGAGTTGGTGATGCCATCTAATCATCTCATCCTCTGTCGCCCCCTTCTCCTTTTGCCTTTAGTCTTCCATAGCATTAGGGTCTTTTCTAATGAGTCAGCTCTTTGCATCAGGTGGCCAAAGTATTGGAGCTTCAGCTTCAGTCCTTCCAGTGAATATTCAGGGTTGATTTCCTTTAGGAACGACTGGTTTGATCTTGCAGTCCAACGGACTCGCACGAGTTTTCTTCAACACCACTTTTTAAGCATCTTCTGAATCAACAGAATTGAGGCAGCTCTTCCGTGATGAGTTTCTGTATTAGAGGCTCATGTAGAAAGCACTGAGTTCTTGCCCAGAAAGACAGAGGTGTGGATGAGCACGTCTGCCCTGTTTTCTAGCAAATTCTGTTGATAAAATATGAATTTGGAAGATTTTCTCATAGATTGTTTGTGTTGTGAGCAAAGTTGAGTCATTTTACTACACTTTGTTGTCCAAGACTTAATGTTCCAACCTACAGTAACAATCTAGGAAAACCATTTCCATAGCTTGATGTTCAAGGCCTTGCACTTAGTAGGCAAACAGATAGTCACAGAGAGCTTAGAAAAAAAAAATTAGCTGCCTAATCACCGTCACAGTTAAATGAATTGTGAATTACCTCTCACCTTAATATTAATGCAGATGTTCTGCCAGTGAACAGGGCATAATTTTCATTATTCATTTTACGAAGAGCTTCAGAAAGCTCTCCATAAAAGCTCTAAGACATTTTTTGATTAATTCTTTTTCCAGATGAGGAGGCAAATACCCATAGAAGTGAATATTTATTGGTTTTGGAAGAATTGATGGGTCACATTTAATGATAGCAAAAGAGCAGTTTTGTGATTTGTTTTTTTTAGGTTTGAGCTATAAAGTATATTCTATCCTAGTAATAAAAGAGATCATTCTTTTATGAGTTAGAGATCAATCAAAATAAATCATAAAAGATACATTTTGTAGGCAGTGGCATCACTAATCATGATGCTTAATAAGATTAGAACCTCTTCCAGAAATAATTAAATTTTATAATTTATGTGTATAAGTTTATAGATATACTTCATTCACAGTCTCATTTACCAAGCATGCATACACATTACTGGCTTTTAAAAATGGCTTGTAGAGTATATTTACAGCTATATGCTATTTTTTTAAATAGTGAATGTTTATTATACTTATGAATAAACATTTTACTTTCATTTATCATATAAATAGGTAATGCTATTATTATATTTACTTATGTGCTCAAATATCTTTCATATTTGGACTTCATTGTATTCAGAAAATAGATATTTGCCTTTTCCCCCCAAATTCATTTATATATATTTCTTTATAGTTTTACTTTTTATCTACCAAAAGATATCAAAGGATAATTTATGGCTAAGTTACAGTGAAGTACCTGAAAATTTATGGAGGGTTATAAATATGTTTTGAAGAAAAGTTAATATGTATCTGATACATTACTTCACTTCTCAGTTATTTAAAAATACTATAAGTATACAGGATACAGGATGCTTGGGACTGGTGCACAGGGATGATACAGAGAGTTGATGTGGGGTGGGAGGTGGCGGGGGGGTCAAGATTGGGAACTCATGTACACCTGAGACAGAAAAAAAAAAATAATAAAATTAAAAAAAAATACTATAAGTAAACTCACTGAAGAAAAATTCAAAATTATAAGTAAAATGATTCAATAAAATCCTAGTGGTCCAGTTAATATTTGTATGATCAACTCATAGAGATTATTTTGGGTGTACCTTTTTATTTACTAAAATATTTTATACGTGTCATCTTATAAACTTTTTGAGGATATTGTGAGTCCTTTTACATGTTATAAATTGGAGATATGTTACCAATTTTGATGGCTTTTTACATATCATTGAATCCAATATATATACATATACACACAGATAAGTTAAATCCGATTTAAGCCCCTTTTATTGAGCATTTTAGGCTATATCCAAGTTTTTTTCAAATATTAAAAAGACTGTGGTGGGACTTCCCTGGCAGTCCAGTGGTTAGTTAGTATTTCACACTTCCAGTGCCAGGGGCACAGGTTCAATCCCTAGTCAAGGAGCAAAGATCCCACATGCCTTTTCATCTGCCCTGTGATTTTTTTGTTGTTGAAAACTGGATACTTTGCACAGTTCAACAGAGACTGAAGTAAACAGTTTTTAAGCTTAGAAATGGACTCACTTTCCTTTTTTCTAGTCCCTTAGTGCAGGAGTTTGAGTAAATGTAGTTAGGACACGGATTAGGCTTCAAATCTGTTGTTCGTATCATGAACCTCAGTGAACCATCGACTTAGATTCCTCTAGTGATATCTTGCGGAGAAGGCAATGGCACCCCACTCCAGTACTCTTACCTGGAAAATGCATGGACAGAGGACACTGGTAGGCTGCAGTCCATGGGGTCGCCAAGAGTTGGATACGACTGAGCGACTTCACTTTCACTTCTCACTTTCATGCATTGCAGAAGGAAATGGCAATCCACTCCAGTGTTCTTGCCTGGAGAATCCCAGGGACGGGGGAGCCTGGTGGGCTGCCGTCTGTGGGGTCGCACAGAGTCGGACACGACTGAAGCGACTTAGCAGCAGCAGCAGCAGCGGTATCTTCTGTCCGGGATCAGGCTGGGTTGTCAGGAGTGTTTCATTTCTCCTCATTGTCTTCTCCATTCTCAGTGGGAGGTTTCCTCTTTGCTGCACCTCAGATCAGGCCTCCTTCCATACTTCTCTTCCTCACTGAGCAGTGTTTTCCCTCACTTGTTATTTGAGCTCTGGCTTCTCAGATGTAAAGAACCTGCCTGCCAATGCCCAAGGCGTAAGAGATGCAGGTTCACCCCTGGGTTGGCAAGATCCCCTGGAGGAGGGCATGGCAGCCCACTCCAGTGTTCTTGCCTGGAAATCCCATGGACAGAGGATCCTGGCAGGCTACAGTCCACGGGGTCGCAATGAGTCAGACACCACTGAAGAGACTCAGCACGCACAGAGGGAGTTTAGCATCACTATGAGCAGAGACTGTAACCTTGGGTGTTCAGGGTGTGGTCTCCTGAGATCTCTTGCCCCTTCCCCATCTGTGATTCTGAGCTCCTCCCTCAGGAGTAGGTGGCTGGTCATTCTGTATTTTCACGAGCTTTCTTCCTGTGGCTGCAGTGGGTTTTCTCCAACTGCTGGGGTTAGTTTCTCTTCCTCTGGAAGATGGGTGCTTTAGTTCTGCAGGAGAGAGAGAGGGAAACCTTCCAGGTAGAGTTCTGTGCTCCTGCCCGTGGAACTGGCTCTTCCCTTTCCCCAGGTATGCATTACAAGGTTTGCTCTGCTGAGACATTTTCTAAGCTTTTCTGTGAGCACTTGGGAGGGATTTGTGGAGAAATCAACCTGCAGATAGTTGGACTCCTTTAATTTCTGGGACAGCCAGGGGCTTCTCAGTCTCTTGCCAGTTCACCCTTCGCCTCCACCCCAACTGAAGTCTGCTTCCTGGCATCCAGGTGTATCTCTCATAAATAAATACATTATTTATGTGTTTACATTTTCTGGTCACATTATCTCTCCAGGGACCTCCCTTCCAGAGCGCAGGGAGCATGGGTTTGATTCCTGGTCAGGGAGCCAAGATCCCGCATGCCATGTGGAACAGCCAAGAAAATAAATAAATACAAAATAAAATAAAATGAGAACACATTATCTCTCCCTGCAGTCAGCTGTCTCTCCTCAGATGTGGACCCTGTTGTTTGCCTCACAGCCTCAGCTCTCCTGTTGGGTACAAAACAGTCATGAATTTTCATTGTGTCCAGATTTTCATTGTAAGTGTGGGAGCAATCTTTTTCTTCCTTTCCATATCCCCAAGTGGCAATTGAAAGTCCCCAGAGCTCTTGTTTTCTTAATAAATCATTATACTAAGGCATCATTTACCAAATCTTTTGGTCTCAGGACCCTGTTACATAAAATTTGTTGAAAATCCCAAAGATCTTTTGTTTCTGTAGGTTATATATGTAGCTATTTCCTGTATTAGAAATTAAAGCTGATATTGTTGTTGTTATTCAGTTGCTAAACCATGTCTGAGGCTTTGGACCCCGTGGACTGTGGCCTCTGTCCTCCTTTATCTCCCGGAGTTTGCCCCACTTCATGTCCACTGAGTTGGTGATCCTGTCTTATCATCTCATCCTCTGCCACCCCTTCTCCTTTGGCCCGCAATCTTTCTCAACTGATATATGTTTAAATAGCTTATTAATTAGTTTAAAACTAATAATAATAAGCCCATAATATATTAACATCATTCTTGGGAAAATTAAACACATTTATAGAGCAAAATATATTTAGTGATAGATATTTTATTGATTGTCTTTATAATGTTCCAAATCTCTTTGTTGTTTGGTTTAAAAGACAGTGAAGTTGGAGTCTTATCTCTCTTTTCTGTGTTCAGTGGGTTACTGTGTGGCATCATATAACCTCTGGATAATTCCACTGTAAACTCATGAGGAAATGAGAGTGAAAAGTAGGAATGGTGTTTCAGTGTTATTATGAAAATAGGTTTGACTTTGCAGACCCTTTAAACAAAATGGGATTGACCTCCTCCAATGGGAGGAAATGAAACTATACCCCTATCTTCTAACCCTCACTCTAAGGAATATTTATCAAGTCCCAGTGTATTAGAAAGTTCAGTTTTCTTATAATACGCTATACTTTTGAGATCTTAGGAAAGAGAAAAATATAAAGGCAGACATGGATCTAGTAAGGGACTGAAGTCATGTTTGAACCTAGGTTGACCCATCTCTAAGCCTGGGCTGTTTCTCTGGTGCCCTTCTGTCTTGGGTGGACTGGAAATCAGACATACCTAAGTGCACCCCACAGTTGGCTCCTCTTTCCGATGGCATTTCTCACCTTGTGTAGCTATCAATAATGTTTGAAGATATTTGAGTCTTGTATAAAGCTATAAAGCTATGTCATGAGCATTACCTTTGGATATTTAGAATTACATAGGATTGTATGTGCAGGGGCTTCCCCGGTGGCTCAGATGGTAAAGAATCTGCCTGCAATGCAGGAGATCCAGGTTCGATCCCTGGGTTGGAAAGATCCCCTGGAGAAGGGAATGGCAACCCACTCCAGTATTGTTGCCTGGAGAATTCCATGGACAGGGGAGCCTGTTGGGGCTACAGTCTATGGTGTTGCAAACAGTTGGACATGACTTAGTGGCTGAACAATAACAACATGTGTATACAGGCAATTTATAGATTTCTTACTGTTTCAGATATTAACCAAGCATGTTTAACATTTTTCAAAAGTTAACATTGTTGTTCTACAAATAGGCTATGGTAAGATTTGTACTTGAACTAGAAAATGATTGTTTTCAACATATGACTCACTTTTTATGAGTGAAAGGAAGTTGAAGTATAGAATTTGTTATTAATAAAACACACCTATTTTGATATTCTCTTCTAATGTAGCATAACTCAGATTAGCAACTGCTTAGCAGTCTAACCTCGGAACAGCTCCTGTTGGAATTCAGAGTTATTGTAAATGATCCACGAAGCTTGCAGGTATCAGGACCCCTGATGATAATAGTGAGAGGACAGACATGATGGAGTCTGTATATGATGGAGTGTGTGTAAACATATGGTTTGTTCTTTCTTCAAGTCTATTGCATCTTTGTTGAATTTCATGATGTATTAATATGTCACTACACATTTAGGTCCTGAAGCATAAAATATATTCTAGCCAGAATGCCTGCCAAGATACTAGTGCCAGAACTGGAATGCTGGAATGTGTTTATTGAACAGCATAAACATAATGAATAGAGTTGCAGGTTTGTATTTTACTGTAAAACCTCAAAGTGATGAAAAGAGAAGGAAAGAAGGAAAGAGACCTGACAAGTTCTGTAAGAACTAAATCAGTTCTCAGGCACACGCCAATATCATTCATAATGCATATGCCCATGATATGAATAGCCTGCTTTATTGAACTCATTGTGCTAGACTCTTTCCTGAGATTGTTTCTGTGTTTCACAATTACCCTTGAGAGGGGGTTAATACTCCCATTTTACAGATGAAAAAACTGAGGTTCAGAGATGTAGGAGACTTAGCTCCAAACCCAAAGCTTGTATTTGAGCCTGTATCAACCAAAATGCAAAATCTATACATGTCACTCACATTTCACCAAGCTTACTTTTGCAACAGTTGAGAAGAGGTAAGCCAAATTTATAGCTGAAATAGTAATTCTTGTGGTTAGAAGTTTGAGTTGTCAGTTCTTTGTTAAAAGTCAATTCAGTATGCGGAATTATATCCTAAGATTTGACAAATCAGTAACCTGACTTATCACATACGAGTCTGATTAAAAATATTTAATTTACTAAGGTTTTTCAGGGAGTATCAAGGCATTTGATTTAAGAGCTCTTTGAAAATTATTCATTGACTAAGTATTATTCCTCTAACATTAACAGCCATTATGTAAATACCATGTCCTTGGCCATCAGGAGGAGGAGGGATGAGAAATTGTGTTTCATTGGACCTAGTGTTCAATGTTGATTTATATAATATCACAAAATCCTGCAGAATGAGCACCATCTTTCCTTTAGAGATGAAGAAGTGTAGATGCAAAAGAGAACCAACTTGTACAAATTGTGCAGCTTGTAATTGGCAAACTCAATATTTATATGAAAATATGAGTTGGCAAAATCATATTCATATGAAAATATCACACATTCATTTGACAATATAAAGATGCTAGTGACCCTCACGGTGCTGAGAGAAACCGTAGTCTCTATGTTACTTGTTACAAGTTTCGTAACAGAGTAAGCATTTGTTGTCATAACATTGATTATATATTTAGCATCATGTAAACGTAACTCTTCCATGGACTCCAAATCAAAATAATTAGATAACATTATGTATTTTTTGGGCTTCCCAGGTGGAGCCAGTGGTAAAGGATTCACCTGAGAATGTGGGAGACTTAAGAGATGCAGGTTTGATCCCTGGGTCGGTAAGAGCCCCTGGAGTAGGAAATGGCAACCCACTCCAATATTCTTGCCTGGAGAATCCCATGGACAGAGAAGTCTGGCTGCAGTCCATGGAGTCACAAAGAGTTGGACATGACTGAAGCGACTTAGCGCACAAGCATGTACTTTTTATGAGTCATGCAAAATAAAAAGTTCAAAAGGCCAATCCATCCTCTCTCAGGCTAGTAGCTTTTTGGGGGTGTGACTTGTGATGGGACCAGTGGATCCTCCATCCATTCTTTGATGTATGTGAACCTTTGGTCCAATGTGATGCTACCCAGCATTCTTTGCCTGTGGACTAAGTACTTTACAAGCCTGTGGACTGTGGTGCTGGCTGAGATCCTTTGGAATTAAAGCACACTCATACTTGGAGTTGGTATGAGATTAGGATGAATCACTACCTTTTCCAGAGTGTCAGGTTTCCAGGGTATTTCAGCTGGCCAGGTGGTCCTCCCGGGAGGTTAGTGGCCTGTGAGGCTATCAGTGTTAGTTTCTGCCGCTGGTAGATTTGACAAGTGGCTAGGGCTGTCAGTGGACCAGCATCCATGTCCACTACCGTGGCTTCTCCATTCATGCACCCATCATGCTTGGGGGGTCAAGGGGGTGCTGGCTGACGTTAGTTGACTATATATATCATCTATCTGGCCATTGTATCTGCCTCTTCTGTGATGGCTTCTCCCTGGAGGGCTCCAACATAGGTTAACAAGTCCTTTAAGCTCTTCATACTTTGTGCTCACTGTCATGGTCCTTTAAAGATCCTCTCCCTAGACTTTTTTCCTCTCAATCTTTCTTTTCTTTTCTTTTTCTTTCTTTTTTTTTTAAACTGAGGGATAATTGCTTTACAGAATTTTGTTGTTTTCTGTCAAACCTCAACACCTCCCAATCTTTTTAAAAAATTTTGTTGGAGTACAGTTAATTTACAATGTTGTGTTAATTTCTGCTGTACAGCAAAGTGACTCAGTTATCGATTTAATATATTTTTATTCATATTCTTTTCCCTAATGGTTTATCATAGGAGGTTGAATATGGTTCCTGGTGCTATACCGTAGGACCTTGCTTCCTCCCAGCCTTCCTGTCATTCTCCTTCCAGACCTCTGACCAGCAAGGTGTGCAGCACTGCCTGGAATCTTGCTTCCTGAGTCCAACAGTCCTTGGCACCTCTGAGTACTCCCCTTTCCCTAGTCTGTGAATACCTGAGCAAGTGACTGTAGACATCTTTGCAGGAGGAAGGATTGGATAAATCATTAATATACCTACTTGCCGTGGTTTCTGAGTCCTTCTTAGGAACCCAGTTTTTCTTTTAGTTAACGGGCTTGGTGTCTAAAAACTGGCTCAGGTTCAGACATTAGGTAAAGGATCATGAATTTTCTTGAGACAGCCCTTCTCAACTTCCTGCTCATCCACCTTTGATTTGTTTTGATCATATCATTGGACACTATCCTTGCAGCAGTCTGTCTCTCTTTCCGTAAAAACTGCTGAGTTTTATTAACCATCCCTGTTACCCTGAGTAGGTCAACAATTCCTGGCTGCTATTCCAGCTGCCTTTCTTGATGATAATCGTGCTCAGCTGCTGTCAGGAACATTGCTGTAGTAGCATCTCCTGCCATCAGCCCTGGGCTTGGAGGCCAGCACCACCAAACGTGTCAGTGTTGTCTGTACCTATGTAACTGGTACATTTCTTACGGTTTGGTAAACTGTGTGTCCTCTGGGACCTCCTACAGAATGTGGTCACCTGGTAGGTTTTCTGGCCTTCGTATGTCCTGGAAAACATATGCTCCCATGTGTCTGTATCTTTTCGTCCTTCCTTCTGTTGTCTGCCAGAGTGTGGACCATTGCTTTCTCCAAATTTTAAGGAGTCACCTTAGCAGCATGTTCACACTGTCTTCTAGGTTCAGTTTTAGGGAGTTACATCTTATATGGTGGGTGACGATTATTTCTGTATCAGTGACCTGTCCTTTATTGTATGTTCTTCCCCACTAGGTCTGGGACTCTCAGCATCCCACCCAAGTCTATTCTCTCAGCTCTGACCATGTGTGTAGGTCTGGTCCCACAGCTCCTTCAGTATCTAGACCTTCTCCTCCCCCAGCAGACCCAGCACAGGCACAGCCGCGTTGTGACTTGACCTAGTAATTTTTCTGGAAGCTTACAGGGGAAGTGGACTGTATTGTAATGGTAGTACTTGTTTTCTTGCCAGGCAGAGGCCTCAGCATCTTTGTACAGGGATTGGTGAAGCCTTAGAGAGTGGAGTGGGCCACTTGGTTAGGTCAACAAGGTTCATGGAAATTTTGTGAAGCAGTCTTTTCAGGTGTCTTGACTGAGATGCTCTTATCTGGAATCTCAGGGTCCCTCTCCTTCGCAGAAAGGCCATGACCTTGGCACAGCAGACTTGCTCAGGCTGGCTGAGAAGTCAAGTTTCCTCTTATATTTGAGCCTGAGGCCTCCTCATCAGCCTTTTCTTCTCTCTGGCTGCAGGAGCTGGGAGTCTCCATATACGTTCCAAGGAGGCTGTGTGGTTAGTCTCACGAGTTGAGGATACCCCTCCACCCCTGCCGCTTCTCCCCCCATGAGTGTGCATGTGTGTCCCATCAAGAATTGGTGCTTATTTCTGTTCTTGAATCTGTGACTCGCTGTGACCAAAAAGAATGGGGCTGAAGTAATGGTTGTGTTTCTGGACTTCTGAGCCCATAAGAGGCCTGGCAGCTTTCTTGTTCTCTTGGAACCCAGCCACCATGCAATGAGGAGCCCAAAGTCCATGGAGAGTTCAACGTGAAGGACAATTGAGGTGCTCCAGTTGAAATGCTAAGCTGACGTCTTAGAGCGAGAGTCTCATGCCAGCCGTAGGAGTGAGCCATATTTCATGAGCACTCAGATAACCCCAGGGAACACCACATGGAGGAGCAAACCTGCACAGCTGAGTGCACTCAGTTCACAGATCCGAAGAAGGCAATGGCACCCCACTCCAGTACTCTTGCCTGGAAAATCCCATGGACAGAGGAGCCTGGTAGGCTGCAGTCCATGGGGTCGCAAAGAGTTGGATACAACTGTGTGACTTCACTTTCACTTTTCAACTTCATGCATTGGAGAAGAAAATGGCAACCCACTGCAGTGTTCTTGCCTGGAGAATCCCAGGGATGGTGGAGCCTAGTGGGCTGCCGTCTATGGGGTTGCACAGAGTTGGACACGACTGAAGCGACTTAGCAGCAGCAGCAGCAGCAGCTTACAGATCACAAGAGAGAATAAAATGAGCATTATATTAAGCTACTAAAGTTGTCAGTGGAGATCAGAGAGGGTCTCCTTAAACGTCATACTGCTCTGAACATTGGTAGCCTCTGTTGTCTTTCTCTAGTGTATCCTCAGCAAGGAGCTGATCCTGATGCTGGGAAAGATTGAGGGTAGGAGGAAGGGGCGGCAGAGGATAAGATAGTTGGATGGCATCACCGACTCAATGGACATGAGTTTGAGCAAACTCTGGGAGACAGTAAAGGACAGGGAACCCTGGTGTGTTGCAGTCCATGGGATCGAAAAGAATCGGATGTGACTTAGCAACTGAACAACAACAGCAGCAAGAGCAAGCTGACCCCATTGCCCTTGTAACGACTACTTCCTATTCCTATCCACTGGTGAAAGTTTTCGTCACTACACCCTTATCATATCCCAGGGGCTGTCAGTTCTCTGCTGGTTGTGGGTCCTCCTTGTTGTCTGATGGCTGTTGTTGCTGTATTTCTGGTACCAAGTTTCTTGAGTCCACCAAAAAACACTCTGAAACTCAGAGGTTTGCATGAAGAAAGTTTACCTGGGAGCCCCTTTGGCAACAACATCTACAGGGGAATGAGAGAAGCAGCTTATGCAGGGGGAGAATTTGAACTAAGATGTGAAATATTGGAGCGGATAGCCATTCCCTTCTCCAGGGGATCTTCCTGACCCAGGGATAGAACCTGGGTCTCCTGCACTGCAGNAACCCTGGTGTGTTGCAGTCCATGGGATCGAAAAGAATCGGATGTGACTTAGCAACTGAACAACAACAGCAGCAAGAGCAAGCTGACCCCATTGCCCTTGTAACGACTACTTCCTATTCCTATCCACTGGTGAAAGTTTTCGTCACTACACCCTTATCATATCCCAGGGGCTGTCAGTTCTCTGCTGGTTGTGGGTCCTCCTTGTTGTCTGATGGCTGTTGTTGCTGTATTTCTGGTACCAAGTTTCTTGAGTCCACCAAAAAACACTCTGAAACTCAGAGGTTTGCATGAAGAAAGTTTACCTGGGAGCCCCTTTGGCAACAACATCTACAGGGGAATGAGAGAAGCAGCTTATGCAGGGGGAGAATTTGAACTAAGATGTGAAATATTGGAGCGGATAGCCATTCCCTTCTCCAGGGGATCTTCCTGACCCAGGGATAGAACCTGGGTCTCCTGCACTGCAGGCAGATTCTTTATCGTCTGAGCAACCAGGGAAGCCCACAGGTATGTTTCTGTATTTGAGAGGATTATATACCTGAGAGCAAAATTGCTGGATCACAGTGAATATGTCATTCCAGCTTTAGCAAATACAGTTTTCTAAGATGTTTTAACCAACTCATACTTCCATCAGGAATGTATGAGGGTTTCATTATAGATAGTTTCATATTTGCTTTTAATTGTTGGAAATGTGATACTTTATATAACATACATGTTTGAGTATTTCTGACTATTCCCAATTAAATGATACATTATTTAGAAATCTTTGGAATTCACTAACATTTAAGAAGGTCAAAGGTAGCTTTATTTGGTTGTTTTAATATATGATATTAAACATTTATTGAATTTTTCTACCAGTTTAATTTTTGTCTGCTTAAAACTTTAGCATATGTAATTGAAGGATTGGTTTTTCTTTCAACAATGTTAACTTTATGTCTCTGGATCCCTTTAAAAGGAGACAAATCGATAGTTATTATATTTTCTAGATTTGTGTATTCTTTGATAGAGGCTGGAAGACTAAAATGGTACTATTGGGTTGGCCAAAAGTATTGTTTGGATTTTTCCTTAAAATATTACGTAAAGAAACTGAAAGAAGCTTTTAGCCAACCAGTATTTCCCCACGTGACGTGTATCTGTGATGGGGTCCAAGTTCATGGATACCGTGTTGTGGCTGAGTGCCTTCAACACATGGGCTTTCCTGAAAATTTAAACCACCTTAGGAAAAAACAAAAAATTTAACCTTAGTCTAAGGTGTCATCTTTTTTCAGCTTCATTTCTTTTAGTGAACATTGTCAATATGCCAAAATCAGGTGCTTTTTCTCACTTAACATTTTGTTGTGGCTATCTTCCTGTGTCATCATTTTATTTTAATATATTCCATAGTTTAGATATACCAGAATTTTTTTAAATAAATTACTGCCAAACATTTAGATTTATTTCTTGGGTCTTCTAAATACTGCTAATTTTATATATCTATAAAATATGGCTTTTTGTGTTAGTTTGATTAATTAAGCTTAAATTGTGAAAGGGCCTATTATATTGGGTTGAAGAGGTTTTCTAGATATTGTCAAATCAGCTTCAGAATCTTATTTGGTAGTGTCTTATCTCTGCTGTTGGGGATACATTTTCCTGCACTTTTATTGACACTTTATTTGCAGTGTATCACTTTTGCCAGTCTGATGCTGTAAATAATATATGTTATTGCTTTAAATTTTATTCCTTGTTTTGTAGTGAGGCTGAATATATTAGTATATTTTCATTGGACATTTTATTATTTCTCTTGCAAATTGTCTTTCATCTGTTTTTAATTGGTTTATGTATCTTTTATCAATTACTACCAGCTGTAAACCCTTTGCTTTTCCATATGCCAGTATGGCTCATGTCCCATATTCTATATGTCAGTGTCAAGTTTGTATCTTTCCTTTGTTTTCAATTCTTACTGTAATTTTGACAAATTCATTTTTTGTTTATTGTTTATGAGTTACAAAAATGCCTTATGCTTTTAAGACCTTTCCAACCCAAAGGTTTTCCTCTAATTTAGATCTCAAATTAGTGTGTCAGCCAGAGTGAACTGCTTACCGTTCTAGTTCTGTGCTTTTTCATGGGATTTTCTATGCCTGGCAAAAGCATTCCACCTCCACACAAACAAATACATATATATCACTATAACTGCTACCAAGAATAAGCACCTGGTAAATATCAACCCTTTTGTCAAGGCTTCTATCAAAGATGACCTTCTCTTTGATCCTTTGCTGTGTCTCTTTTCTTCTTCCTCTCAGTAAAGTTGACTGTTCTTTTCTGCTTGTTCCCTCTACCACCCCCAAAGAAGCTATTAGAACACCTCCAACACTTTAAGCAAAGTCACTCAGTCGTGCCCTACTCTTAGCGACCCCATGGACTGCAGCCTACCAGCCTCCTCCGTTCATGGGATTTTCCAGGCAAGAGTACTGGAGTGGGNAACAAAAGTCCATCAAGTCAAATCTTTGGTTTTTCCAGTAGTCATGTATGGATGTGAGAGTTGGACTGTGAAGAAAGCTGAGCACTGAATAATTGATGCTTTTGAACTGTGGTGTTGGAGAAGACTCTTGAGAGTCCCTTGGACTGCAAGGAGATCCAACCAGTCCATCCTAACGGAGATCAGTCCTGGGTATTCATTGGAAGGAATGATGCTAAAGCTGAGGCTCCAATACTTTGGCCACCTCATGCAGAGTTGACTCATTGAAAAGGACTGATGCTGGGAGGGATTGGGGGCAGGAGGAAAAGGCGACTACAGAGGATGAGATGGCTGGATGGCATCACTGACTTGATGGGCGTGAGTCTGAGTGAACTCCAGGAGTTGGTATGGACAGTGAGGCCTGGCGTGCTGTGATTCATGCGGTTGCAAAGAGTCGGACACAACTGAGCCACTGAACTGAACTGAACTGAACTGATTCTCACCTCTTCCTTCTACCTGCCACATTTTCTTACTATCTCACAGAGCAGTTGGCATGTGCTCACTAAATGAAAATTCATTTACATAATTATTAGGAAGGAAAACTGTCTTCATAGGGAAAAAAATGCATTTCAAACTAAGCAGGAACTGACTTCTGTCTTATCTAATGCTATTACATGAGATTTGCTCACACTGATTGCTGCATATCATGAAGCTTTGTCTGTTCTTTCTTAGTAGAATGTCCTGGAACACCAATAGGTTGGTAGAAATAAGAAACCATTGGTTGAAAAATATTTTTATCACCATCCCAGATCTCTGCCCCTTTCCTCCTCATAGAGTCCTATGACTTTGGTGTCTGTCAGGAAGCCTTCTTCATTCCACACTGGCCATCTCTAGTGTCTTTAGAGCCCTGAACCTGAGACCCATTTAGCAGAGGAGTTTTTTTGTTTTTTAATTAATTTATTTTTGGCTGTGCTGGGTCTTTGTTTCTGTGTGCGGGCTTTCTCTGGTTGCTATGAGTGGGGGCTACTCTCTAGTTGCAGTGCATGGGTTTCTCATTGTGGTGGCATCTCGTCTTGTGAAGCACAGGTTCTAGGGTGCTCAGGCTTCAGCAGCATATGGTTTCAGTAGTTGCAGTTCCCAGGCTCTAGAGCACAGGCTCAGTAGTTGTGGTGCACTGCCGCGAGCCAGCATGGGAGTTCCCACCCATGGCAAAGGCCATGTGGAAAAGAACTGTTAAGCAAAGCTTCATGACTCGAGGGACTTCCTAGACTGCTCTAGCATCTACCCCAAAACCAGAATCTGTCTGTCCTACTATTTTGTGCCTTTCACCAACTCTCCTGATATTAACAGGGGGCTATCCCCAACCACCTTTCTCTGGAGAAAATCAACTTAGGGCTCTAGCTAATAAATCTCCTGGACATGAGAGGAATATTTCAAATCAAACCCCCTCTGTTAGCATTCTAGCTTGCTTGGCAGGCTTATCCAGACTCTTACAGCTATGCATATGATTGTTCACTGCCTCCCAACAGTGAGAGGCATGGGAAGCATAAAACATAGAGCCTTTCAAAGAGTTAAAAGTTATTAGAGCAGTGCTGGTGTAGGATTTCATTATTGGGCTAATGCTTGTTACTAAGTTCCCATATCTCTTATCCACTGTGCACCTGGCAGTGCATTAGTTAACACAGTTGGAATGTAAAATAAACAAACAAACAGTAGCCTTGAATTTAACCACATCAGACTTCTGAGCTAATTGGTTCTTTCTTGTAACTCACTGCACCTTTACTCTGTGAGAAATGTAACTCTGTTTAGCATTTTCTGAGGCTGATATAGACTAGAAATACAAAGAAAAAAACACTTTAAGGGAAAATAAGTTTTCTGGTTGAGCAGCCTTTTCAAAAGAGGGTCATAAAATGTTCACAAGCCTCCAAGGCCAGAAGATAATGCACACAACATCATTTGTGGGAAAGGTTTGCAGAAAAAAATCCTGGTTTCCATAAGGGCAAAACTGCTGGAATGTTTGGGCTGACTCTGTATGACCTTGCATCTTTCATTTCCCTCTATGTACAAGTTGAGATATAGAAGTCCTTTTTGAATTAAAGTAAATGGGCCTCACTCACCAAAGCAGCTTGGTCTCCCCGTGTCAGTCATTCTCTCTCTCTCCTCTTTTTCAGGCTGATCCCTTGGAGCATAGAGGCTCCCTGCGTTCACTTATCTGCCCGGGTTTCTAAGACCTGAACGGGAAGACATTCTGTGTCTTCACTCCCTTGGGAGACTGGGAGGGCACCTGTGGCTTCTGTGAGCAGGGCAAACCTCTTGTCTCGGAGTTTTATTGGCTTTCTATGTAAACCAAGGAATATCAGCCCCTTTCTCTCCTCTATTTTCTTATCTTTAACATTCTTTCCTTATCTCTCTCTAAATCAGTTGTCAACACCGTTTCTCCTTCGGGTTTCCCTGGATCCTACAGGGGCTGGGCCCTGGCAGCGCACAGGCTTAGTTGCTCCTTGACATGTGGGATCTTCCCAGACCAGGGATGGAACCCGAGTGTCCTGCATTGGCAGATGGATTCTTTACCACTGGACCACCAGGGAAGCCCCTAGCAGAGGAGTTTTGACTGGACCTGGGATGCTTAGAGGTTGATAACCAGATAGGTTGGGAAGATGTAGCCAGGACCGAGCAAGTAGAAGTTCCTGCAGAAGAGAACTGAGAGAAGAAAGGCACGTGAGATTCAGTTCTCTGTAATACTGTTGGGCTTAATATATACACACACACAAAATATAATACATACATACTCACAAAATTTTCTTTTTTTAATTTAATGTTTTTAACTCCAAAAACATTTTGTTCTGGGGTATAACTGTTTAACAATGTTGTGATAGTTTCAGGTGAACAGTGAAGGGACTCAGCCATACACATACGTATATCCATTCTCCCCCAAAGCCTCCTCCTATCCAGGTTGCCACATAACATTGAGCAGGGTTCCCTGACCTGTAAGGTAGGTCTTGGTTGGTGATCCTTTACATGCAACATTTTTCTCTGAGAATATCAAATTGACCGTACAAATCAGCCATGGACTCTCAACTAGAGTTTGGCAAAAAAGGAAGAAAGAAAGAACGGAGAGAGTGAGGGAAGGAAGGAAGGAAGGCTGGCTGTGTCCGTTCCAAGAGATCACCTCAGCCTTTCTTCTCATCTTTTTTCCTTTAATTTTCATGAACATGAGAACAAGTTTCCTTATTTTAAAATGTAACAAAACATAGATTTGCATAATTGAAACATTTCTGAAAGTGTAATTTAGAATTTGGCAGGACGCAGACTTCACGGAGGGGCGAAACTTCATCATTGCAATTTTTATATCTTAGACTGCATGGTGAAGTATTGCCTGTCATTTCAAAAACTGTTTTCGCAAGGAGAATTTTTAGCTAAAGACATTGCTTTTCTTTTTCTTTTTTAAAAGACATGGGTAGCATTAAACACCATTATTATATTACTGAGTTTGAAAGATAAAAGAATTAAATAATTAGAACTGCCATTGTCGTAGTCAAATTATATTTTCTGAAGTTTGAAAATTCAACCTGTATGTTCTTAGTATATTCTAGTTGATCATAAGTGGGTGGCATTTTTGGCAGAACTTCGGTACTTCGTTTATAGAACTTCTGTACTTCATTTATAGGTAAACATCACATTCTGTTAATCCCTACCAGTGACTAACTCCTCACATATGACAATGGAGACTTCTAAACAGACATAGGGCTTGTATTATAAATTATAAAGTAAATTAAGTTATTTTGAAATTTGCTTTTGAAACGTTTCCAAAGCAGGACTATTAATGCCTCATGTCAGTTTGTTTAGGAAATAAACCTTCAGTTTGCAATATTATTCAGAAAAAAAGAAAAATGGTAAGGATACTTTAAATCTGATATTAGCCAGGGCTAGAGTTCTACCCTAACTGATAGATTGACTCATTATCTTTTGTAGCATGATACTAAGCAAGGATTCCAAAATATGCAATATTGTTGGAGATAAAATATCTGTAAATCTGTATGTACTCTGCATGTTTGGAGAAGGAAATGGCAACCCACTCCAGTGTTCTTGCCTGGAGAATCCCAGGGACAGGGGAGCCTGGTGGGCTGCCGTCTATGGGGTTGCATAGAGTTGGGCATGACTGAAGTGACTTCACAGCAGCAGCAGCAGTCCAACTCTTTGCCACCTCATGGACTGTAGCCTGCCAGGTTCCTCTGTCCATTGAATTTCCCTGGCAAGAATACTGAAGTGGGTTGCCATTCCCTTCTCCAAGGGAGCTTCCTGACTCAGGGATCGAACTCACGTCTTCTGCATCTCCTGCATTGGCAGGTGGATTTTTTACCTCTGATTTATCTGGGAAGTATAAATCTGTATAGTCTCCATCAAAGCTGGCCTGTAAGCATTCTCAATGATTACTTTGGGAGAAATTTTGGTGGGAGTTGTGGGGAGAACAGTGGGCCAGACCCCATATTTGCTGGCTACAGGCTTCATTATGGCCACCTGCAGGTCTTTTGACTTTCTCTAATGTTGCTTGTGGAATTTTTTCCATGGTTTGCCAATGGAAAACCTCTTTGAAACTGAAATATTGACTAGAAAATGTGAGTAGGAGTAAAGTGAAAACTGAGTATAATTTACAGCATAAAAAAGTCCCACCTAAAAGGTATGCAAAATGGCAACGTTGAATAGGAACTTCAAGTATTTGTGCATAAATCTTCCCTGTGGTGTGTGCTAAGTTGCTTCAGTTGTGTCTGACTCTTTGTGATGACAGGGTCTATAGCCCGCCAGGCTCTTCTGTCCATGGAATTCTGTAGGCAAGAATACTGGAGTGGGTTGCCATGTACTTCTCCAGGGCATCTTCCTGACCCAAGGATCGAACCTGAGTCTCTTTGTCTCCTGCATTGACAGGTTCTTTACCACTAGCATTACCTGGGATGCTCAGATCTTCCCTAGGCAAGTAGATAACTGAAAATAATTATAATTATTGTATTTGCTTTAGATAGATTTATCCTTTTACAAAGCAACTTAAAAAAAAAAAACCTATTTAGTGCTTTTTAGTAATAATAACAAAGCCATACTCCATAGTGGTAGAGTCTTAAACTCAGAAAACATGGCTTTGCAATCTGATATTCATGGGCCAAGTGACTTTGGAAATGCAATTTTGATCTATCCACATCTTTCTTTCCTATAAAATAGAATTAACCATGCTTGCCTTGCATGCCTTACCTAGTTTTCTTGAAAAGCAGATCAGGTAATAAATATCGTTATTTTATTTTTGTTTTATATTGGTATAAATTTTATATAGTTGACATAGAACATTAAATTAACTTCAGGTGTATAGCATAATGATTCAATATTTGTCTTTACTACAAAATGATCACCACGATAAGCTTGGTTATTCATCATCACATTATTTGCTAGTGTGAAGCAATGGCTTTAAATGAAAGTATGGGATTATTATGGTTTTAGTTCCTAACATTCATAATATAAATGGAAGGGTCTGTTTCTGATTAATCTACTTCGTTCATCAATATAAAATTAATTTCCCCACATTTAGTTGATTTAATAAAACATTTTAATAATATAGTTATGAGTTTAGCTTTGACCCCTCATACATCTTAATGTCCTGAAGGAATTATAAACTTAATATTTGTTTTCACAGTTGGGTAATACAAAGTTATTGATTGCTGTTTAGGTACTTACTGGCCACTGAGTAGCTGACCTTAGCAATTGCTGTGTGTTAGTTGCTCAGAGTCCGACTCTTTGTGACCCCTTGGGCAGTAGCCCACCAGGCTCCTCTGTCCATGAGATTTCCCAGGCAAGAATACTGGAGTGGGTAACCATTCCCTTCTCCAGGGGATTTTCCTGACCCAGGGATTGACCCCGGGTCTCCTGCATTGCAGGCAGATTCTTTACCCTCTGAGCCACCAGTGGCTACCTGGCAGAATAAATCTTCCTTCTCTGGAAAACTACAATCAGTTGTCCCCTCTGTTGGGCTAAGTCCTGTCTTTTAGGGACCCTTGGGTGCATTACTTTGTCTGTGCTCTTGTGATATTTAAATCACACTTGTTAAAATATAGATTCCTGGCCATTTCGCCTGTGTGACCTTGGGACTGTGCTTGTCTAATAAGATCTCCAGGTGCTACGATGTATACTGATGATGTATACTAATGATTCCACATTACTATTTCTTGGCTGCTAAATTCTCTGTGTCTGACAAATAAGTGAGGATAATGAAATCTTCTAAATTTTATATAAGAAAAACTCAAGGGAGTTGGACAGCAAGGTGATCAAGCCAGTCAGTCCTAAAGGAAATGAATCCTGAATATTCATTGGAAAGACTGATGATGAAGCTCCAATACTTTGGTCACCTGATGCCAACTCACTGGATGGTGGGAAAGATTGAGAGCAGGAAGAGAATGGGGCAACAGAGGATGAGATGGTTGGATGGCATAACTGACTCAACAGACATGGGTTTGAGCAAACTCTGGAGACAGTGAAGGGCAGGGAAGTCTGATGTGCTGCAGTCCATGGGTTTGGAAAGAGTCAGACACATCTTAGTGATTGAACAGCAAGGGGGGCCTAAGATAATCATATGCACTTTCATTTTAGATTTTTTTTTTTTTTGCCAACAGCTGTGACTAGCTTTTTTTGTTGTTGTTCTATCTATGATAGGCAGCATTATTTTTGCAAAAAAAAATTAATAAACCCTGGAGATGCAAAGGTGAGTTTTAAAGATTTCAACTTCTTTCCCACCTTTCTTCCAACCAAGGCCTGTGAGTGTCAGCTAAGAGATTTTAGTATCTGTGTGGCACAAGAGTATTGTGTGGCCAACCGTAATGGACATTGGTTGGGCTCAACCTCCAGCTGAAAGAAATGGTTGAAATTTTCATGTGACCATCGACCATTTGGGAGTGCTTTCACTGACATTAGTGACACTGTATAACTTGATTTCCTTCTTTTTACATGATTTATCCAACCTGTTAGTCTAGAGATCCTGATAATGTCTAGACTTTAGAGGAATTTGGAAGATTTGACTTTTTTTCTTTTAGCTATTCAAAAGAAGAGTTAATGTATGATAGAATACTGGGGGGAAAGGACATCTATTGTTCTCAGAAATAGCAAACTTTGGTAGGTACATGAGATCAAGGAAAGAAAATCTTCAAACCTTTGAAGCCAAGTAGATTGTTCTACAACTGTGTTCTTAATGTGTTTTCCAGCAGGATCAGGACACAGGGAGCTTATCAAAAATGCAGATTTTCAGGCTTCACCCCAGATGGACTGAATCAGAAACCCAGATGCACGTGGGTCCAGCCGTTTGTGCATTAATAGGCCCTCCAGATGGTTCATATGGGTACTAGAGACTGAGAACCACTGCTCTGAAGCATCGTTTATGAACCCCACCATGCAGGCCAACTATGCATTCTTTCAACATTCCTAATGGAAAACCTGATGGCTTATTTCCGAGGATCTAGATCAGCGCTTCTGGCCCAGGCCTTCTCAGTAGCTGCCATTCACCACCAGCAGATGCTGAAGCAGCAGGCTAGACAACTCTTCCTGTCCTTTCTCTGTTCAGAACAACAGTGGGAGAACTGTCCTTTATGATATACGTAGGGCAAACTGGAATACTTTTACAGAATAATCCTGATCAGCTTGTCTCTAGCTAAAATTCACCAGATCAACTACCTGTTAATATCTTGTTAGAATCTTTGATGGTTTCCTTAGAGCTAGGTAAGTGGTTCAGATGGTAAATAATCTGCCTGCAATGCAGGAAACCTGGGTTCGATCCCTAGATTGGGAAGATCTCCTGGAAAAGGGAATGGCTTCTTGCCCTAGTATTCTTGCCTGGACAGATGAGCCTGATGAGTTATAGTCCATGGGGTTGCAAAGAGTCGGACACCACCGAAGCAATTAACTTTCTGCTTTCTGCTCCTAATTGCCATACCTGCACTGTTCGTAGCTGCCTGTATATATGGGGCAGATCCTGGGTTTGCTGGCATTCCAGGGCCTTCTGTAGACAGGGCTGGCTTTGACAGTGATGTTCTCAGAACCATTCAGAGACTCGACTTAGAGCTTTTAGCTCACATCAAATTGCTACTTTGAATGGGTAATAACTAGGCGGTACTTACACACACAATTACGCACAGAAGGAGAACAGACAGGTTTTGGGAAATCCGGGATGCTCACAGACTAGGAGCTGTGGCTCCACGCACCTTCAAGTTTTCTTTACTTTTTTTCTTTTTTAATTCCTCCAATAGCTGACTGTCTCTATGCTGACCTGCTTCTCCACCTGGCTCTCTTAACAGAGCCCCTACACTTGTAATTTGAAAAAGTTAACCATCTCAGACTTTGGAGCTAACTGTGCTGTCAGAGCGTTGGCTTTACTTCCAACAGCCTCAACAAAGGATTTCTGAGAAAAGATGGGGAAGAAGCTTTCCTAAACATCCTAGCATTTAGGGGAGGAAAAAAAAACCCTCAAAACACTTAGCATCATTTCCTATGTTTACATTTTTGTTCCTTTACTCCTTAGGTGTTTCAGCTTGGCTCAATAGCTTTTCTGACCCTTAGTTTCATCACCTTAAAGTGGGATCATAATACCTATTTTATGGGGTTATTTTATGTGCTAGATATAATTAAACAGGAGAATGTACGTAAGTTGATGTTTAAAAGATGGTAACTATTTTTTGTTATTCATTGTTATTTTTCAGACTTCATGTTGGGAGTAGAAGATTTAATTTATTTGCAATGTAGAAATGCTCAGAAAGTGGTTTTTAAAAATAGAAATATATCCTTTTTAACAGTTTGACATTGAAGTGAATTATCAAAAAGATGTTTTGAAATCATCTCCCCTAAAGGTCTTTAAAATAGGTCACATTGGAGGCGGAAGAGGCCAGCTTGTCTTTGATGACTCAACTCTAAGAATTCTTCCTCATTTTGAAATTTAGTGACTTTATCCCTGGCCTGATGGGCACATAGAAAATTGATTTAAGTGACACAGATGAAAGCAAAGAGATAACAGTTGTTCTCCATTGACTGATTTCTAAGTGTTTGGGAAGAGGTTTCTGTAGTTTTCTTTTAGGAGCAGCAGTAATGCTTTTAACTTCCACCCCCCATCATCATCTTCCATCAGTTTCAAAACATTTTCTGTAGTAGCTATTAAGTTAATAGACATTGCAGCCTGCTAGACTTCCAATGGGTAAACAATTTGTCCAGGAGAGAGGGGGCCAGGCCTGTGTAACGTCAAGTTAGTATCTCCACTAAATGCGCATGCAGTTTCCACTTCCACTGTGTTTGACTTCAACTTGTAAGGTAATTGGGAAAATGGAAAAGTCATATTTCTAGTAATGAAAAAAATCACTTTGTTAAAGTCTTTTTTCCCCCTTTATTCCTGCAGAAAAGCAGAGGGAACTGTGATATAATATATATTTGGAATTGAACTCCTTTACAGAGCTCCCCAAATCCTAAGAATTTCCTAAATGCAGAGAGCAAGAAGGGTGCCCTTTGTTAGGTTAATGAAGTGACTTTTGGAAAGCACCTGGGAATGGAGGCAGGTTGCTAAGGGGGCCAACCATGTGATTAGAGGGTGGGAACTTCTAGTGCCATCCCCTGACTTCCTGGGAGGAGAAAGGGGCTGGAGATTGAGTTCAATTGCCAGTGGCCAATGGTCTGTCAATCATTCCTACCTAAGGAAGCCTCTATAAAAACCCACTCGGCATCCTTGAGAGAACTTCCGGGATAGAGAGCGTGAGGAGGTGCTGGAAGAGTGATGCTGTCAGAGAGAGAGGGGAGCTTCTCGCCTTTTCCCCGTGTGCCTGGTCTGGAGCATCTCTCTTACCTGGCTGTTCCTGAGTTATAATCATTGTAAGAGACAGGTCAGCAGGTGAGTAAAATATTTATCTGAGTTCTGTGAGGTGCTCTAGCAAAATAATTGAACTCGAGGAAAGGGTCTGGGGAACCTCTGTTTTAGAGCTCCTTGGTCAGAAACACAGGTGTGGTCAGTTGCTCAGTCATGTCCAACTCTCTGTGACCCCGTGGACTGCAGCCCACCAGGCTCCTCTGTCCAAGCAGTTTTCCCCGGCAAGAAAACTAGAGTAGGTAGCCATTTCCTACTCCAGGAGATCTTCCCAACCCAGGGATTGAAACCCTGTCTCCTGAANCCCCAATCTTACCCCTCTCTATGTCATTACAAAGCACCAGGGTGGGCACTGCTTTTTGAAAGAATTAGCTTAACTCTTCAGAAAAATGCAGCTCTTAAACGAAAATGTCCAGCTTGATTGTTAAAATATTCCTTTGAAATACAAATTCCTCAGAGTCAGATGATTTTGAGCAGGTGGGAACAAATATATTTTTAGAAATCAAGATTTTGATGATCTTAGAAGTTACCACAGTTCCCTGATGTCAATAGTGACATTTTAAGATGTCTTTCCTCTTCAAGGATTTCAGAAATTGCTTTATGTGGGTTTCAGTCTTCATATGCTGAGGATAAAGAGCATTTGGTTTCAGGAAATGAACAAGAGACACACATGGGGAATATCTTCATTAGGCCCAGCTATGCTGAAATACCCCTGGAGGATAGCATGGCAACCCACTCCAATATTCTTGCCTGGAGAGCCCATGGACAGAGGAGCCTGGCGGGCTACAGTCCACAGAGTTGAAAGAGTCAGACATGGCTGAGCAAATGAGTATGTACACAGACATGCAGAAATAAGTCATTAGTTAGAAATTAAATCTTCCTCAAAATAGTATTCCAGGAATACTACTAAATAGTATCCAATGAAAGAAGGAAGAGTTCTATTTACCGAGAAGTGTCAATGTTAAGTTTCCAGTCTGATTTTCAGTCTTTCATTTGAATTATGTAAAATTTAACGTCCCAATGCAAAATACTTGCAAAAAAGACAGCATATTGCATTTGACATTCCTTATCTGAACTCACATTTTTCCCTATCAACATATAAAATAAAAAGACAAAATTCCAAATAAGCACTTACTTCTATTTAATCTTTTTCTTTCTTTTCATATTGCTGTTAGTATCTTAAAAAATAATTAGGGCAGTAAGTGTCACAGCCTCTTGGATTCAAAGAAATTGAGACAAATTCATTCAGAATCAAGCAGCAAGTTTAAACTAAAGATTTTAGTTTCAGTTTAAAAAATCATTATTTTTAAATAGCAGTATCTATCTCAGGGAGAGAACTCAGTGTATCACTTCCAGCCAGATATTGATGATTTCTTAACCTAGTAAATCTTCTGGGCATACAGCAGGGGCTCTTTGTATCTGCCATTAATTAAGAGTAGGGATGGAAACAGATGCAGAAAAGATGAAAAGGTAAATTAGATAGACACAGTGGTAAATACAGATAGATACAGTGTGTATTTTGAGGACCAAATAGCATTTTTTTACAACCTATTAATATGAATACTAGAAGAGTTTACAACAAACAGCTGAAGTCAATACACACTGAATTTAAAAACTCCTAATTTACAGGCGAGAAAGCACCACGTACAGTGTCTTTTCATATCACCAGAAAGGAAGACAAAAACACTTGAGAGTCAATTGCCCGGCTAACACTGAATGTGTGAGCTGCAATTTACGTAATGTTCCTAGACTCTGGAGTAAAGACAAATTCATGCTTTCTGAGTCCACATCACTGGAAAAGTGACAGGTTCTGAGGGCAATTCAGGCTTCTCTGATGACTCAGATGGTAAAGAATCTGCCTCTAACGCAAGAGACTTGGGTTAGACCCCTGGGTTGGGAAGATCCCCTGGAGAAGGAAATGGCAACCCACTCCAATATTTTTGCCTGGAGAATCCCATGGACAGAGGAGCCTGGTAGGCCAAAGTTCTTGGGGGTCACAAAAGAGTCAGACACGATTGAGTGATCAACACTTTGAGGGTCATTCAGGATCTGACCCAAGAAATGCACATCATGTGACACTATCATATGGTGAAGCCACGCTGAGCTTAACTGAGATACACGAATGGAAGTTTCCACCCCAGGAGTTTCAGGCAAAGAGGGCGCTCGAGGAACTGCCTGTAAATAAATACGTAAACAATGTTGAATTAGTCTCTTCTAGATGATTTTTGCGCTTCCCCAGTGACTCAGCAGATAAAGAACCTGACTGCGAGGCAGGAAACCCAGGTTCAATCCCAGGGTCTGGAAGATCCCCTGCAAGAGGAAATGACAATTCACTCAGTATTCTTGCTTAAAAAACCCCATGGACAGAGGAGCCTGGTGGGCTACAGTCCATAGGATCGATTTTTGCTTCTATTACTCAGTAATAAATAAAAATTTAACACTTGATTCCAAGTTCTAGAAAACTGAGTAAAGGAAGGAAGAGAGCAAACTGAGGAAGCTTCTGTATCCAAAGTCTGCTCTGCAAAGATACAAAGAAATGCCAAGAATTGTCCATTATCTTCAAAGCTAAGACCACCAGGAAACCCAGCAGAGAATACCATCACCACCCGAAGGGCAGGAATCAGAGCCCCTCTGTAGAGCAAGCGAACTTCATGATGGTGAAGACAAAGAATTTCTCCAAAGCAGCAAAGGCATATAAGGAGACTGTGTTATTCTCAGTTAATGATGTTCTATTACTCTGAGGCCCCAGAGAGAGTAAAGAAGATCCTTGCATGCATGCACGTTCAGTCACGTTCCACCCTTTGTGACCCCATGGACTGTAGCCTGCCGGGATCCTCTGTCCATGGGATTTTTTTCAGGCAAGAACACTGGAGTGGGTTGCCATTTCCTCCTCTGGGGGATCTTCCTGACCCAGGAATCGAACTCAGGTCTCCTGGATTGCAGGTGGGTTCTTTACCTGCTGAGCCATCGAGGAAGCCCAGCAACAGCCCTTACCAGGAAGTGGATAGGAGTATTGGTATGGGATGTCCTCAAAAGAAAGCCCAATGCCCTTCCCTTTCAAGACTGATCTGGCTGGTTCATTTGAGAATGGAGGAACACACGCTAAAGCTGAGTAGTCAAAAAACAAGAACCAGAGAGAAAATCCGACATCTTCCTTGCGACATAGGTGAAGGGGGTCTGTGGCCTGGAGGGCAGGTCTGGAGGTTCACTGAATTAAGGGGTCCTCGCTGGGTTTTGCACAGTATTTCTTTAACATAAATTTATTTAATTGGAGGCTAATTACTTTACAATTTTGTATTGGTTCTGCCATACATCAACATGAATCCGCCACGGGTGTGCACGTGTTCTGAAACCTGTGCTGCATAACCTGTACTGGTTTTTCTCAAAGCTATTTGGAGTATCAGCTGTGACACCTCACAGTAAGGGAAGAACTGAAAATAAGAGGGAAAGGTGCTGGGTTATATCAGACCAAATAGGACCACCATGGATTCTGGAGCCAGACACACCTGCAATCCAATTCCAGGACGCCTAATGAGCCACATTACCAAGTCAGGTCACTGAAATTCTGAGCCACTTGTTACCTATAAAATGGGTATGGTAAAGCATTCGCCATAGAGTAATTTTGAGAAGACAATAAATCCCTTAATTGGCTTAGAACAATACCTAGTAGATAACAAGTATCACAAGTCCTTGTAATCCTTATTACAAGTAGTAGTGTTAATAACCATGACTCAGTCATTAAAAAGCCATCTTTCCTTAGTTTGGCACCATGAGGCTGATTTTGGTGAACTGCAATTGATGTCAAAGTCAGAGCTAGCAGTCGTCTTAAGAAAGGCCACTTGATGTTATATAACAATTTCAAATTTGATTACTTAGTAAGTTCTGAGAAGCCACCCTTTATTTACATCAAAATACTTGCTGGAAAACATGTTCATCTTTGAACAGATAACATCCAGTTGAAATTATCAGTGTTCTTTTGAATGTTTTAAGGAAATATTTTAAAGTCCTAGTATTTTTTTCCCTCAAATATGTTCACTGTTTTTTAATTACACTAACAGGCATAACAAGTCCTTTTTTCATAAATAGCAAAGAAGTCCTACAATTTTTAGTGCAGTGAAACCATCACAAATCTGGAATTACTAGGGCCAAAATTGGTCAATTTCATCATTACATTTCTAGTTAATAAAACGTTAAGACACATGAGATAAACCTTTTGAAGCTCAATCTTAACACATCTTAGGAACTGGTGGTATTTAAAATTTAAATTAACCAGCTCTAAGTAAAGAGTTCTTAATCCTACTCTTTTTCTCAGGACTATTTATCTGGCTATTAAGCAGAGTTTATGAGTGAATAAAGCTGTTTTACAGGTCAGTCATCAATACGTTACTCTAATTTAGTGTGTGCTTTTATTTTTAAGATTTAGTGACTTCCTAAAGCATTAATGCTAAACAGAATGGGGCATATGGCCCATATTAGTTAATGCTATGTGTATTCAGGTGTATGTGATTTCTGCCACATACATTTTTTAGAAATGTCAGTGTATACCTAGCATTAATTTAAATTCAGTGAGTATTTCCAAGCTCTTTACTATGTGTTCAGAATCACAGGACATAAAAAACCATCCTGGGAGATACAGCACATTCATGTGAAACAAACACTAACAAAAAGAACTGCCTATGTTTAAGCATTTGAAACACATGGAATTGTATTTAAAGCAAGACAATAGTTAAAGAATCCGCCTGAAATGCAGGAGACCTGAGTTCAATCCCCGGGTCAGGATGATCCCCTGGAGGAGAGCATAGCAACCCATTCCAGTATATTTGCCTGGAGAATCCCATGAACAGAGAAGCCTGGCGGGCTATGGTCCATGGGGTCACAGAGTCAGACACGACTGAGTGGCTAACACTTCCAATTTTCAGGCCTAAAATGCAGTAATTTATGCTAAGTCCCACGTCATCAAGCTGAGACTTAATTATGATTCCTAGCTCTCCCAGAAATGGAATCTTTAAGCAGTCCATCAACAGCAGCCTGATAAGCACTTGTTAGGAAATTGTCCTGATAGACCCCTGCCTTCTTCTAAAGGAGAGATACAACAACTAACCCACGTTCTGCCCAGGATAACTTCCTCAGTCCTGCTCCCTTTGGCCTATTGAGTCTGCCACACGGAACAGCTCCTTGGAGCTCCACTTCATCTGCCAAGTTGGATGCTTCTCCATTCATAAATTGTTGGATAGAGTCTGCAAGATCTTTGAAATTCAGTTGAATTTTGTTGTTTTCAACAGCAGGCAATATCCAATGTCAATTTCTGCACATTCTGATTTGTCCCCAAGATTTTGCACTTAATTCCAATGTATATGTAGGATTTTCCCCACGCCAGGCAACTGGCCAATACCAGCTGGTTGTCCTACAATCAACTCAATTCTAACTCCCCACCTGAAGGGAGTACAGGTGCCATGGTTAAAGGTTCAAACTCACAAGACCCCCAACCCGNAGCTGAAACTCTTAATACTTTGGCCACCTGATGTGAAGACCTGACTCATTTGAAAAGACCATGATGCTGGGAGGGATTGGGGGCAGGAGGAGAAGGGGACGACAGAGGATGAGATCGTTGGATGGCATCACCAACTCAGTGGACATGGGTTTGTGTGGACTCCAGGAGTTGGTAATGGACAGGAAGTCCTGGCATGCTGCGGTTCATGGGGTCGCAAAGGGTCGGACACGACTGAGCTACTGGACCGAACTCACACTCACACCAACAATGTGTGAGATTACTTGTTTTCTATTCTCTCACCAGTTCTATAAATAATGTTTTCTTGGTATCCTTTCAAAGTAAATCATGATTGTGCTTGTAATACTTCATCTTATAATAAATTTATTAGTGATTGAGTCTTGACTTAGATACTCCATAGAGAATGTCCCTCGGACTGATATCATTATCAATTCTAAATCCACCTATCTTTCAAGGCCCAACCAGATTATTTTTTCTTGAATCGCATGAGAGGATAAAGACAATTCCAGTTTACACCAATTATTCCTTCCCTGAAAGCACCACATAGTACGTGCCTCCTAAATTAAGCTTAGTTGGGAGTAATTTTCATCTGTAACACAATGACTTTGATAGGATGAGTAACTCAGTGGTGCTTCCTTTAATGCAGAGGTAATATGCTTCATTTCTTGTCCTCACTGTTATCCTTTGGTTCTTGTTTCTGCTTCTGATTGCCTGCAGTCTCTGTTTAGAAATTAGCACAAGTAGCCCCAGGAGCTTCCACGGCTTCTGATCATACATAATTTTCTAATCCCAAGAACACATAGTAATTGATTCAGTCCTGGAGCCTATGACTAGCTTGGTGCAATTCCTAAGAAACAACCCGATCACCCAACTTGGGCTAGGGGTAGGCAGTGGAGACAGGAGATCACATGTTAGAAACATGTAAGTAGGGACCCAGCCTCTCAAGGGAAGTGGTGGGTATGCAGTTATCTGAAGATGCTCAGAAAAGGGAGTGTTTGCTGAGAAGGCACCTCAAGTGCATCAAATGCGGAGGTACATAGGAAGAATGGCATGTGTTGATGGAACTGTGAGATAACCAAGCTGTTAGACGACATATCTGTCTTTAGAAAAAGGAGGAAGTAAAAATGGATAAAATGGGTTCAGATTAAACAGGAAGTGCAAATGTGCAAGAGAACATTATGCTAATATGTACAAAATGCATACTATGTACTAAGTATTGTGGGTACTTACATACTGTGTTGGGTGCTTCCTCATCTTTCTCCTCAGTCCACTAGCGTGTGAGAAGCTGGTTTTGTCTTTTTATTTTTCTATTGTTCTTAATTATAATTCAGGCTGTAGATTCACAGAAAGTAACTCTTGATTTTTGTCTAGACGTATCAGACTAACTTACCAATACTATAGAACTACTGCTCACTTGAGTTTAGGTAGTAATTCCATTTCATCAGCATATAATTGAGATGTTTAGCTGTACTGCATGGTTTTGTTACAGTGTGTTGCATTGCTTCTGTTAACTTGCTTTTAAATTTTGAATTGGTAACTGATAAGTCTGTTTATTGTAAAACATTCAAGTAGTACAGAGCCAAATGAGAAATGTAAGAAGTAATATGTGAAAGTCCTTGTTCTCACCTGCTTCCTGGCTTCCCCATTTCCTCTTTTCCAACCTACTATATACACTGTAGATAACCATAGCTTATAGTCAACTTTTGGACTTGGTGTGGGTGAGTGGATGTGTATATTAGAAGAAACACATGGATGGATGATGGATAAGTAGGTAGTTCTAATTTTTACAAAAATGACATCATGCTGGATACATTACTGTTAAACTTGGCCTTTTACTTTTCTTGCAACAGTGTGTCTTTCCATGTTCAGTGCCCGTGTCTATATGTCACTATATTTAACTCCTGCATGTTATTTCATAATATAGATTTAATTTAGGCATTTCCTAGGTTCATGCCCAATAAAAGTTAAGGAGTTATACTCTCAGTATTCATGCAGTAAACTCATACATGTTTTTGTGCACATATACCTGATATGATAGATTATAAATTGTAGAAGTTTTGCATCAAAGCATAGTTACTCTGAATTTTCATACAGCCAAGATGTGTTCCAAAACAGCTGTACTAACTTCACTCCCACCAAGAGTCTGTGAGATTGCTTGTTTTCTATTCTCACGCTAGTTCTGTGAAGAATGTTTTCTTATCCTTTCAAAGTGGGTCATGATTGTGTTTATATTACTGTAGTGGTGTGGGTTATATATTTTATAAGAAAATAAGGTCATGTACATGTCACAGTAGAAGGATGATGTAAGAGAATTTTTAAGTGTGATTGAAGATTAAGTTAATTTTAAAACCCTAAGGACTATAATCTCTTCAGTCAAACTTGTTTATTCTTTAAAAGGAAATGTTTATGACACCCAACTCATTGAGATCAAAATATGCTCCATATTTTCTTAAACAAGAAAAGCATGGCCAATGACTAAAGGGTTTTAGAGCTTTTTGTAAATACTTGACATTTTCAAGCAATGTCTTTGCTGAAAAAAATTAGCTCAGAGTCTGGGAATAATGAGGTTAGACGGATATGCCAGTTCTTGTCTATTCTGAACTTGATTCTTCTTATGATTAGAATGGTAGTAAATGATCTCTCCAAATTTCTAAAGACAGAACACATCATTCACCTTTCCTTTGCTTCTTCTATATTCATATCTGAAGGAAGTAATAGTTACAAATGCAAGCATCATACCTGAACTCTGCATGCACACACGTATGCGTGTGTGTGTGTGTGGAGAAAGAATAACAAACATCCAGAATTGTGCTCCAAAATTCTTGAAATGCGTAGGTTCCATGGAAAAAGTCCAGACCTTTGAAGGGTCCTTATATGGGGGCTTCGCAGGTGGCACAGTGGTAAAGAATTGCCTGCTAATGAGAGACACGAGACAGGGATTTGATCCCTGAGTCAGAAAGATCCACTCGAGTAGGAAATGGCAACCCACTCCAGTGTTCTTGCTTGGAAAATTGCATGGACAGAGGAGCCTGGAGGGCTACAGTCCATGGGGTTGCAAAGAATCAGACATGACTGAGCACATGTCCACACACACACACAGACACAGACACACACACAGACACACAGACAGACACACACAGGAAGGAATAGTTCCTCCCAATATGGAATCAGAAAGCCCTATCAAATTTAAACTCACTTTGGGAATTCCCTGGTGGTCCAGTGGTTAGGACTTGGTGATTTCACTGCCAAGGGCCTGGGTTCAATCCCTAGCTGAGTGACTAAGATCCATTAAGCCAAGTGTGTAAGTGTTAGTCACTCAGTGGTGCCCGACTCTTTGTGACCCAATGGACTGCAGCCCACCAGGCTCCTCCATCCTCAGTCCATGAGGTTTTCCAGGCAAGGATATTGGAGTGGGTTGCCATTTCCTTTTCCAGGGGTTAAGCCAAGTGTCACAGTCAAAAACAAAAAAAAGTTATGCTTACTTTAAATGACCTAAGCAGTAAGAAATCTAAGTTAACTGTTACTGAAGAAATAGTATTTTAAGCACTCTGGATGGTTGTGGGTTGATCTTGTCAGTGCTCCGAAGCACATGCCAGGCTCCAGACACCTAAAAAATCCAGG
Organism: Neotragus moschatus; assembly: GCA_006410615.1. Classification (NCBI taxonomy): domain Eukaryota; kingdom Metazoa; phylum Chordata; class Mammalia; order Artiodactyla; family Bovidae; genus Neotragus; species Neotragus moschatus. The sequence continues at coordinate 2,685,141 of SJYA01003091.1, read as the reverse complement.
ACAGTTCTTTGTGTCCAGTAAGCACTTGAGGAATCTGTTAAATAAAATTTATTTCATGTCCACTGAAGACTAAAGGAGAGAAATGTTGCTAGCTAAGAATTACTGGCCAGGTGCTCTGAATCTTCTGTCAGATAAACCCTGACTACATTGTGAAACTCTCCCTTTGTTACTGAACCCAAACTTGGGTTGCCTCATCTGAAGTAAAGCCAATCCACTGACATGGGGTTGTGCTGAAGGAAAGCGCAGTGTTTATTGCAGGGTGCAATGCAAAGAGTTAGGGACAGCTCGTGCTCAAAAAGCCTGAACTCCTCTGTGGGTTTCTGCAAAACATTTTTAAAGGTGAGGCAAGAAAGGGGCATCCAGGATACGTGATCAGCTCATGCACAATTCTCAGATCGGTTGATGGTAAAGTGAAAAGATGAGCTATTGCAAACATTTCCTGGTTTGGTCAGACTTCAGAGGGGATGTGTTATTCTTCCATTTGGTGGGAGTTTTATTAATAGCATCTGCAAAACAACTCAGGAAATACACATCACATTTTGTTACCTGGGTACTTCAGAGAGAATGGGGAGTAGGACCTTCCTTGGAGAGGACTTGTGGGGTCCTGCTTTATTACACTTTGAAGACAAAAGTCCATTTACTCTTCTGACTTGGAAACTTTCCTGTTGATACTATCTTGGCTAAAACTCAATTGGTGAATATTCCTTCATAAGCGATGACGAAGATCACAGTCCTCAGATGGGAACTGTAGATCTCCTGTCTACTGAGATTGTGGTAAGGGTACATCACTTCAGTGTCTACTGAAATTCAAGTAACCATTTCTAACAGCATAAGTCTCCATGAGGGAAAAGCAGAGGGAGAAAGACACAGAATTCAGCTCTTGATACTTGGATTCCAATAAAGGAGTTAATGGTTTTAAACCAGGAAAAATGTAATCTTGTTGAAAGCTCTTGAGATAGAAGACAACAAGATATGGAACTCGAATGCGTGCCAACTGTAATTATTAGATATACTGAAAAATAAGTTGCATAGGAGTAGCTCAATGATATTAACAGCTGGTTATTGCCTTGGACCACATACTCTTATTGAAATAATGCCATTATATATGCCCAGTGTTCTTTATGCTTAGGATGGTTTTGTGTAGCTATTTTATATTTTCTATGATCAGATTGTGTTTTTCATTTGTTTTCATACTCTTCTAGAAGGTTTTTCTTGCTTTAAGATCTACCGATTTCTCTCTGTGTAAGTGTATTATAAATGAAAACTATGTTTGCCAAATGTCTCTATATCAACATTTATAAATTGAATTCAAACTGATGAAGAGAAAATGTTGGTTTTGTATAGTTAGAATCAGTAGGACTCATATACTCATAAGTATTAAATGGAAATAAGAGTTTGCTGTTTGAAAAAAGCCCTCATATGATAAATTCAACTTTCAAATCATAATTTAATCTAAAGGATTTTATGCTGTTAATACTTCTTCAGCCTTGGACTTGGGACTGATATATTCTGAGATCCTATTACATGCCAGGTGCTGTGCCTGGGGCGAGGCTGGGTGTGGAGAGTCAGAAGCCTTGTCCTCATGTCATTGAACACAGGTTTGGCTGCTCACCACTCACAAGCCAGTAATTCAAGAGCAAATGTCAGTAGGGAAAAAGATGCTTTAATAAGAAAAGCTGGCGATCTACGGAGAAGGTGGACTCATGTCCACAGAGCACCTCTGAAGCTGCTCTGCCGTGGCAGTTTTTAAAAGGAGAAATGGGAATGGGGAGGGGAGAATCTCAGTGATTCATCCAGGTAGGAGGTTGGGTTCTGCATCCTTCTCCACTGAGTGCGGCAGACTGGTTGACTCTCTCTCCAGACGTTTTCTCACCTGTGTGATCTACCTGCAGAATGACTTAGCGGGCTGTTGGGAATAGCCATTTTTGAACTACTTAATCCTTTACTCTTACTAAATTTTATCTAGGAAAAGAACCAACAGGACAGACAAGTCATGGTGTGCATTCAGGAAGGCGTAAGTCAGGAGTGGGTTTCAATTATTTCTTTAATAACATTCTTTTAAGTTTAGTATATATGCTTGGTCGCTCAGTCATGTCCAACTTTTTGCAACCCCATGGAGTGTAGCTTCCAGACTCCTCTGTCCATGGGATTTTCCAGGCAAGGTTAAGATGGGGACAGAAGTGGGCAAACAGGAAAGGGACAAAAAAATTGCTTTCATTCATGGCATCTACAAGCTAGAATGACGCGTACAGTAAAGAGAGAATTACTGCTCCATTGCTTTCTTTAAATGTAATATTGCATCAAGTTGATCCTGGGGGCTCTAATAAATAATGCTTAGAAAATAATTTGCTCTTAGAATGAAGGACTCAGCTTTTTGGTCTTGGATTGTTTGATCTCAGTCTAAAATACCTACATGTATAGATCATAAAGGGGACGGCTGAAGGATTGCATATTGCTATGAAAGGGTACTGAACAAATGAGTATTTTGATATGTTTGGTTAACAGCTGACTGAAGGCTGGTAATAAAACTTTTTGTTGAAACTCAAATTGGCTGAAAAGTATCAATAGGATTTAAATTTGGGCACTAATCAACTTGCTCCAAATTCTGCTGTGTGACCTTAGAATGTCATTCTGTAACTTCCTTTGGTTCCTTATTGGCATCCATTTATTAATATTTCTTTAAAGATACGTTTGAGATGCATGGATTGGTGGGCAATGTTATGGTAAACATTGGTATGTTATGATAAAATTATATCTGATAAAAAGAGCTCATAATTATGAAGCACTTAAACACAATTTAATTTCTGAACTTTCTCCCAGAATAATGGATCAAATTTCTTCTCTGGAAATCATGCAGAAGTTGTTGGTTTGAAAAGTATTAAGCCCTCTACATTACTAGAAAAAAACTGGTATTTTTTCTGATCAATTTTTATTAATAATCAAAAGTTATATATTTCCTGTTCTTTATTTCCAATCAACTAGTTATATTGAAAGTACACACTTGCATTTTACCCATATTATCTCAAATAGTATTCTTTATGCCATAATATGAATCGATATTAAAATCACTGTATTTTCCATTTCTTACATCTTAACTATTTTTCTTGTTACTTGATTATGTTTCCTGACATTTTCCTCTTTACTGGTAAATACACTTAAAGTCACCATGGTTTATCAGATTCAAATGACATATCCCTGAGCTGTAAAGGAAAGGAAATGAGAATCTTCAGCCTGCATCCCATTTTTATCTTTCTCTGAACTTTGGCAGTTGTATCTTCAGTGTCTTGTAGAATCGTAATCCTGCATTTGTTTCAGTCTCAGTCCTTCTTTTGAGTTGCTTCAGTGCTCACCTCCGGTCTGTTGCCACAGTTTTCCATTCATCTCTTGGATGGCTGTAGGAGTTTTGATTATAAGTGCTCAGGGGAAAAGTATTACTAAATATGTTTGCATATTGAAACATATTTGTATGTTGCTTTTTTACCTACATGCCTTCTTGGCAGAGTGTAAATGCCAAATCGTATTTTCTTTCTCCTCACGTGTGTGTATTGAATTTGTAAGCATCACTGTTATCCTCTGGATAGTGGTCTGAAGTAGTCAGTGGGCAACCTCACCGCGTTTTCCTTTAGCAGTCTTTCTGCTTCCTAAATACTCCTTTCCATATATTTATTTTTATAGCTTATGTGTTTATACTTACATTTTAGAGTTTCCCTATTTCAAATTAGCTAGGTCATTTCTTAGGGTTTAGGGTTGATCATTTCACTTTTGTAAGAAAAGAGGGTGGTGTCTTTGAACCTTTGGAATCAAATATTATTTGAAATGTTTTCTTGAAATTTTCCTTGACTTACACTGTTAAATAATTAAAAAAAATTTTTTTTTGAGATTCCAATTATTGCCTACCTGGAACAATGTATCTCAAACAGAATATTTACCTTTGCTTACAAATTTGTTCCTTTTTACCTCCACTGATTTGACAAGATGAATGTGTTAAGTCATGGATTTACAAGGACTTTTATACTCCCCAGATGTGCAAGAAATGCTGATCTAGAGAGGTTCTGTCCGTTCTTGGAATGGGCAGGGTGATGGGAAAGAAACTGAAGAAAGACTAATAAATCATGTTACATAGGAAAAGGATAAACAGAAAATTACAGAGTGTGTGTTAGACTTGGGAAAAGGAGAAGATACACAAAAGAGGAATGGAGAGAGAGACTGATCAACTGTGTGTATGTATNTCGCTTACAAATTTGTTCCTTTTTACTTCCACTGATTTGACAAGATGAATGTGTTAAGTCATGGATTTACAATGACTTTTATACTCCCCAGATGTGCAAGAAATGCTGATCTAGAGAGGTTCTGTCCGTTCTTGGGATGGGCAGGGTGATGGGAAAGAAACTGAAGAAAAGAAAGACTAATAAATCATGTTACATAGGAAAAGGATAAACAGAAAATTACAGAGTGTGTGTTAGAGAGACTTGGGAAAAGGAGAAGATACACAAAAGAGGAATGGAGAGAGAGACTGATCAACTGTGTGTATGTATGTATATATATGTGTGTGTGTATATATATATACACACACATGCCCATGCACAGGCATGCTGATGCAGTGATCACAAGACTGGCCTGCAGGTGGCGCTGTGTGTCATCGGGGAAGGCATGAGGTTCCTGGGTACACTTCACTCCTAGGTCCTTCGACTCCTTTTGCACCCAAGTTAGAACACTGGGAGGCTGCTTGGGTTCCTCCCATTTCCTCATCTTATTTTCTCACTCCCGTTGCCCCTGGAACATTAGCCCTGTTGGCTGATTGTACTTCTGGTCTGGCCTTTCCTGCCCGTCATCACTGCTTNGTACACTTCACTCCTAGGTCCTTCGACTCCTTTTGCACCCAAGTTAGAACACTGGGAGGCTGCTTGGGTTCCTCCCATTTCCTCATCTTATTTTCTCACTCCCGTTGCCCCTGGAACATTAGCCCTGTTGGCTGATTGTACTTCTGGTCTGGCCTTTCCTGCCCGTCATCACTGCTTGTCCTTGTTCCTGCGTTGGTCTGTCCAGCCTGCATCCTGCCCCCTTAGATTGTTACTGTCGCCATTTTATTTCCTTTTCCCCTTTAATCAATTTTTAGCCTTATTCTTAGAGTGATTTTGCCAAAATGCACATGTACCTGTCTCCTGATGAAGTTTTCCCGGTAACGCCCTACTGTCTGTACTAAACAGGTTGGAGCTGACCTCTTGAGTGGGCAGGTTCTTTTTAACTGACTCCTATACGCTGTGTGTGCTCCAGCTGGCCAAAATTACGTGCCTTATGTTCCTATTTCATACACGTATCTGTCCTTTCTTTGATCTGTACCTTTACAAATGATGTGTCCCATGGCCTCCGCCTGCCCAGTCTGTTTCTTCAGGACTCAGCTTTAGCACCACAGGGATCCCTGTCCCGTCCAAGTCTGTTCTCTGTGTCTGTGAGACTGTTTCTTAAATAAGTTCATTTGTGTCATATTTGAAATTCCATGTGTAAGTTATACGGTACCTTTCTGACTTACTTTGCATAGTGTGATAATCTCTAGGTCCATAGCTGCAAATGGAATTACTTCATTTTTTATTGGCTGAGTAATATTCCATTGTGTTTATGTACCACATCTTTATTCATCTTGTCAATGGACATTTAGGTTGTTATCATGTCTTGGCGATTGTGGATAGTGCTGCTTTGGACATAGGGAATGCATGTATTTTTTTGAATTAAAAGTTTTGCCCAGATAATGACCAGGACTGGGATGATTGGATCATATGGCAGTGGAGTCCATTGTTGATGTCCAGCTGGTTAGAATTGTGTGCTCTGGTGTAATTTAAAGGAAGAGATTATTTTCTGTACCTGAGAATAGCAACCTGGTCTTAAAAATCCCACCTTTAGAGAGATGCATTATTTCAGGTTAAGAATTAACACCTGTCCGTGTGTCTGTCTTCATGTAGGATGTTAAAACAGGAGCACTTTAATCCGAGTTGGATGATCAAAGTCCTGGAGCAGCCCAAGCTCAAATACAGCCCCCTGTACGTGAAGAGGGCTCTCTCAAAGGACAGAGGAGGAGGGGGAGGAGGATTCAGAAATAAATAGGATTTTGCCATTTTGCCTCAGGTTAATCACATATACCAAAATATTTGCTCTGTGTGACAGCCTCATGCATTTGTAATCTTCCTGCATCTTTCTGTTTTAGCTGAAATAGATGTACAAATCCTAGTTTTAACAGACAATGGTTACAGACTGAATAATTAAAACTAGAAGTTACAAGGGTGGTTAAAAACCCTTAGAGCAGTGGTGAAATAGAGCAGGAGATGATAACATCAGAGGTGAGATGTGGTTTGAGTCATCCCAGTCTTTGTGGGTTGAGAGTTGTCTGTTTAAATCACAAATGCATATGACGTGATTTGCCTTAATAAATATTACATGGATAGGTGGGAAGATGCAAGTTCTTAAAGCCATGCTGCTTAAATGCAAGCTTGTGCAGTGTAGTGCTTAGTCACTCAGTCGTGTCTAACTCTTCGCGACCCTATGGACTGTAACCTGCCAGGCTCCTCTGTCCTTGGGGATTCTCCAGGCAAGAATACTGGAGTGAGTTGCCAGGGCCCTCCTCCAGGAGAATCTTCCCGACTCAGGGATCGAACCCAGATCTCCTGCGTTGCAGGCAGATTCTTTACCAGCTGAGACATGAGGGAAGTCCAGATGCAAGCTTAGTGCCGTGCTTTTGTGCAGTAGAGATCATAGAGTTTTCTTACACTTCTCTCTCTGCCTGCCTCCATACTCCTGCACTGCACTCAGCCGTATAAGTTATACTTAACAGAGTCTATTTAAATTACTTTTTGTCTGTTTCCCTTGTTAGACTATAAACTCTTTAAGAACACTGACAGTCTTATCCATGCTTGTGTCTCTATCTATGTCTAGCAGCGAACCTAATATAACAAATTGTTCTTGAATGAATGAGCATGACAGTTGCTGATCCGTCTTTGAAGGTAGGGTTCGTTTTGTTTCTAGTGAGCTTGAGTGTGTGCGTGTGTGTGCATGTGCGTGCTGTGTTATGTTATTTGTGCCTAAAAAGTACACTAGTTGATTATTGGGTAATGCATTATTAAATGGAATTAGTTGATTATCTCCTTCAGAAGATGGAAGGGGGGGAGATAAGTGTTTTCTTAATTTTTTTCATTTTTTTCCAGGTGGCTATCATGAGCATGTTTAGATTTGAGAGAGAGAAAATATATATACGCATGTTGACACACAACAGAATTGGGGAATAGAAAAGCAGAGAATGGGGATAGGAAATAAAAAGTGTATCTTTAGAGTTACATTTTCACCCTTCTTCATTAGGCCCCCTAGACTGAAGTGACGTAGCAGCAGCAGCAATTCTACCATCAACGTTTTTCTAGGAGAGATAAGAACTCCAGGAGTGAAGGACAGGAAAGCCTAACATGCTGCTGTCCGTGGGATTGCAAAGAATCAGACATGACTGAGCAACTGAATAGCAAGAACGCAAGCTTTGCTTCATTTTCCTGTCCAGAAACACAAAACTGGAATTAGTTCTTGGTGTCACTAAATTCTAAAGTAAGATTAGGTAGATGATGCTGATTAAAAAAAAAAAGACGAGAAAAACCCAACAATCCATTCCACTTTAAAATGGTGCTTTGCCTGAGCTGTTTTGTGGATGACTGCGGCTTTAACTACTTGTGTATCATTGATGCTCAAATTACTATCTCGACTTCTTTTGTGAGCTTCCATCTTCAGTAAATGAACATTTCCTTGTGAATATCCCATAAGAACTTTGTATTTATCACATTACCATCTCCCTCCTCCATTCTCCTCTCCCCGAGATCTGTATTTCATATCCCTTCTCTAACTCAGCTCAAATCTTCAGATCATGCTTCATGCCAAAATCTTTCTTCTCCACACTCAGAATATTCAGTAGGTCCTGCTGATTTTGCCTCCTGCATGGTTGATCAGATCCACCCATTCCCTCTAGCCTTACTACCTTTTCCCTAAGACTCAAGTCTCTGTCTTTTTCACCTAGACTATAGTGCTGTCCTCTCAATTACAATCTGCCCTTGGTGNCCAAAATCTTTCTTCTCCACACTCAGAATATTCAGTAGGTCCTGCTGATTTTGCCTCCTGCATGGTTGATCAGATCCACCCATTCCCTCTAGCCTTACTACCTTTTCCCTAAGACTCAAGTCTCTGTCTTTTTCACCTAGACTATAGTGCTGTCCTCTCAATTACAATCTGCCCTTGGTGCCTGTGGCTTCTGGATTTTGGTACCCTTGGGGCATCCTGGAACCAATGCCCCATGGACTCCAAAGGACAACTGTGGTGTCCAGCCTCTAGTTGGACACTGCCCTACTGAAGGAAGCTCCCGCTTGATCACCTGCCTAGTCATTTGTGTTTATCACTGAATTGTGTTAGTCCCATTTCTTTGAATACCATTCTCTCTCTCTCTTTTTTTTTTATTACTGAGGCAAGAGTAGTACCAGATTTTCTTCCCTAAATCTACCTGCCAATCCCCCATCTCCATCCGCATACTTCTTTCTATTCCCTTTTACTCTGGGCAAAATTCCTGTCCTCTCCAGTCTGCAAGAGCCTGGGCCTGACTCTCTGTCCAACACTTACTGTGGCATCAGAGTGAAGCCTGTGATTTTACTTCTTGACATTGTGCCTGGCTGTTCATTTTGACTGTGGAAAGACTGAGGCAGGGTCCTTAGACAGCTGTCATAGTTCTAGGGGAAACAGACAACGTTAAGTTATTTGAAGTAAGAAAATAGAAATTGTGGACAAGTAAGAAATTGCATAATGATTGTAGTTTTGATGACAATTCGCATTAGAATGTAAGGATGGGTAGGTTCTTCTCAGCTAGAGACAAAGTAGAACAAGTATTTTTTCTCAATGAAATACACACACACACACACACATAAATGTACCAAAAATTTGGAGAGTGATTCCAACTGATGAATACATCTCAGACACAAGAGGGGCATTTCTGTTTCTGGCTTTCCCATCAGATGATTTTGTGACCTTCCAGACTTGTCTTTGCTTATCTTAACCTGTTTCCTTCCACTGGAAAAAGAGCTAGTTTTCTCTGACATAAGGCAGGGATCATCAGCTGTGTTGCTTAAAATTTTGTAGTAGTCTTTTACTTCACAGTTATTGCTGCATCAATGTTTGCAATAGAGAAATAGAGGAAATGGAAGAAGGACCAGTTTTCTGCCTTCGGTTTTTCCCCTGTCCTCTTATCAACCAGAAGAAGTATGAATTTTAATAAGTTTTATTTCAAATGGCATTCCATGGAGGAGTTAATCATTTCTGTATTAAAGACCTTTCAGTAATATTTTACCCCCGTTAAAATTAAAAAAGCATTATAAATCTGTAGTAGTCAGAATGCTCCAAAGAAATAGAACTTACAGAATACTAAATGTGTCTATATATAATCTGTGTATCAAGTTATTTAAGAACCTGGGGCTGGCAAGTCTGCAGGGCTGGCCAGAAGTCTGGAGACCCAGGAAAGAGTTAACATTGCAATTTTCAAGGCAGTCACTTGGCAGAACTCCCTCTTCCTTGGGGCAAGTCTTTTTCTAAAGTCCCTCAATTGATGGGAAGAGGCCTATACACTTCATGAAGGAAAATCTGTTTTCTGTGTTAATCTCATTGAAAAATACAGCAGCTTCCAAGAATACTGGAGTGCATAGCCTATCCCTTCTCCAGCAGATCTTCCCAACCCAGGAATGGAACTGGGGTCTCCTGTACTGTAGGTACATTCTTGACCAACTGAGTTATCAGGGAAGCCCAACATCCAGACACGTTTGACCAGATACTTGGATACTGGGGTCTAGCCAAGGCGATACAAAATTAAACCACACAACATCTAAACCATAAAATTTAAGGATCATTGGCCCGATTGGGAGAGAATAGGAAGGAAAGGTTAGTTAGAAAATGCTTCATACATCAGAACAAAACTGTAGCCATGGTGATGTGTCTGATTTTATCACTATTAGAGCGCTGTCTTTAGTATTGTATTTAAATGGATTATTTTTTTCTAAGAATCATGAATTTACCCCAGTGTAGTCATACCATATGTGTATTGATGTTTGTTTTAAAGTTTGCTAAAAATACATTGTATAGTTGTTGCTGTTAAGTTGCTAAGTTGCGTCCGACTCTGCAACTCCATGGACTGCAGGGTGCTAGGCTTCTGTATCCTTCACTGTCTCTTGGTGTTGCTCAAACTCATGTCCATTGAGTTGGTGACTCCATCTCATCCTCTGTCACCCTCTTCTCCTTCTGCCCTCAGTCTTTTCGCATGAGTTGGATCTTCGGAACAGGTGACCAAAGTATTGGAGCGTTAGCATCAGTCATTCCACTGATTATTCAGGGTTGATTTCCTTTAGGATTGACTGGGTTGATCTCCTTGTTGTCCAAGGGACCCTCAAGAGTCTTCTGTGGCACCATACCTCAAAAGCATCAATTCTTAGGTTCTCATTCTTCTTTATGGTCCAGCTCTCACATCTGTACATGACTACTGGAAAAACCATAGTTTTGACTGTTCAAACCTTTGTCAACAAAGTGAGGTCTCTGCTTTTTAATATGCTATCTAGGTTTGTC
>SJYA01003091.1:2518191-2673726 GCA_006410615.1 Neotragus moschatus | reverse complement strand
AAAAAAAAAAACTTTCCTTAAGAAGCTAACTTACTGTTTCTGAGTGTTCCCTCTGTCCTTGTAAATCATTTTAATTTTGTATAACATTTGGGTGAATTGCTAAATTTCTTAACTTGATTTCTCAGTGCTTCTGAGAGAAGTAGATACTTTGAATTTAATTAAAAAGTTTGCAGTTTTTCTTGTAAAGGAAAACTTATTTGGTAAGATGAAGTGAAAGCAATTTAAAGAAGATAAAATTAGGAAAGTGATCATAAAGGATACATTTTTGAATCTAAAAACATTGACTCAAATCATTGACCAGGTGATTTTTCAAAGACTTCTGAAAGCCATGTGCCAGCTAATTTCTCTGANCTTATTTGGTAAGATGAAGTGAAAGCAATTTAAAGAAGATAAAATTAGGAAAGTGATCATAAAGGATACATTTTTGAATCTAAAAACATTGACTCAAATCATTGACCAGGTGATTTTTCAAAGACTTCTGAAAGCCATGTGCCAGCTAATTTCTCTGAAATTAGACCAGGCCGGTTTGATGTGTCTACACTGCTCTTTCTGAATAACTAACTATATTATGTGTTAGACGTAATTGGTGTTTAAAATTAGTCTGCTTGATCATCTTGAAGCAAGTGCTTTGTAATTTAGGTCAGCAAAGAAAATGCCAGTGTACTAGATTAGCACAGTTTTAGCTGTTTTTTTCAGCAGCTGCAGAATAAGAAAACTTTGTCCTTCCCTCCTGGACTGGCCGAACGATATCCTAAATTATTATATACCATTTACATGTTACAAAAGCGAAGACCAAAAAGTCAATTTTCCTACAAGATTACTTTGCTGCCTGTCTGTATGTTTCTCTAGTTTGTGTTTGATCCGTGGCATGAAAGATCAGAAGCACTACTGACTTTGGATATTGCCTCTAGAAGCATGCATGGAAAGTGTCTGGAAGCATTGTAATTGAGGCAGGAAGAGTTCACTTTTGAAAGAGTGACTGACAGGTTCTTACTATAGTGAGAATCTTTAAGAATTAGGAATCAGGGAAGAACCAAATTTTTTGAAATAATTTGTATAAGTTCATCTACACTATTACAGCTTCTTTTCATCATTGTCCCATTCAGGACATTTACCCATATATGGACATTTTTTTTTTTTTCTGATCACTCCTTCATGAAATTTTAACACATGATTTAGACTGTTCCATTGATATTCTCTGGCCCTTGGAGTAAAGTATCTAAGATTTTTCACTTCCTGAAAGGAAAAGTCCTTGTATTAATACATGGCTTCTTTAGTTTTTTTCCTATCAGACTTAGAAATGGATAGTTTTATATTAACAAAAATCATATTTTGTTTTCTCAGAACTAATTTTCCAAGAAAAATGCAACTTCCCCATATTCCTTAATAATGGTTCAGATTTTTCCATTTTTGATAGCTTGATTTAACATACATTTATTTACAACTAAAAATATCTTGCTGCCGCCGCTGCTGCTAAGTTGCTTCAGTCGTGTCCGACTCTGTGCGACCCCATAGATGGCAGCCCACCAGGCTCCCATGTCCCTGGGATTCTCCAGGCAAGAACACTGGAGTGGGTTGCCATTTCCTTCTCCAGTGCATGAAAGTGAAAAGTGAAAGTGAAGTCGCTCAGTCGTGTCTGACTCTTAGCAACCCCGTGGACAAGAGATAATTATTTGGGATCTAGATAGTCTGTTTTCAGGCTTCAAGATGACTTAGGTTATTTTATATTGGAAATTTGCTCAGTAGAATCCAGATCACAAGACATTTTATTGCAGAATGTATATATTTGCATCATCTGGCATATCTAGATGTTTATAGATTTTTGGCCAAAATTGTCATAATTTGTTGCAATCTTAATGTTTTTCCACTTGAAAAAGAGGATCTTGCTTAAGAGGAAAGTCAAGATGTATTTATACTGACATTAAAAAAAAAAACTTTCAATAGTTAAGACAAAAGACAACAACCAAATAGTTTAAGTATTTCATTTCTAATGGATAGAACTAGATGGTATTTTATTGACTATAAAATTGTTTAGAAAGGATCAAGTAAATTTCTTTATTTTTAAGTCTCTGCCTATGATTCTTCAATTTAGTATCACAGATTTTCATTTATTTGTGCAATTCTCATGCATATTTTTCTACTACCAATCAAATAATTTATATTTTAATAGCTTTGACGTATACATCGCATACAATTAAATTCATTAATTTTGCCTGAGATTTTAAAGTGCCCCTATAGAGTTATATGCAGAATACATCATGAGAAACACTGGGCTGGAAGAAGCACAAGCTGGAATCAAGATTGCCAGGNTTTTTCTACTACCAATCAAATAATTTATATTTTAATAGCTTTGACGTATACATCGCATACAATTAAATTCATTAATTTTGCCTGAGATTTTAAAGTGCCCCTATAGAGTTATATGCAGAATACATCATGAGAAACACTGGGCTGGAAGAAGCACAAGCTGGAATCAAGATTGCCAGGAGAAATATCAATCACCTCAGATATGCAGATGACACCACCCTTATGGCAGAAAGTGAAGAGGAACTCCAAAGCCTCTTGGTGAAAGTGAAAGAGGAGAGTGAAAAAGTTGGCTTAAAGCTCAACATTCAGAAAACTAAGATCATGGCATCTTGTCCCATCACTTCATGGGAAATAGATGGGGAAACAGTGGAAATAGTGTAAGACTTTATTTTTCTGGGCTCCAAAATCACTGCAGATGGTGATTGCAGCTGAAGTTAAAAGATGCTTGCTCCTTGGAAGAAAAGTTATGACCAACCTAGATAGCATATTCAAAAGCAGAGACATTATTTGCCGACTAAGGTCCGTCTAGTCAAGGCTATGGTTTTTCCAGTAGTCATGTATGGATGTGAGAGTTGGACTGTGAAGAAAGCTGAGTGCCGAAGAATCGATGCTTTTGAACTATGGTATTGGAGAAGACTCTTGAGAGTCCCTTGAACTGCAAGGAGTTCCAACCAGTCCATCCTAAAGGAGATCAGTCCTGGGTGTTCTTTGGAAGGAATGATGCTAAAGCTGAAACTCCAGTACTTTGGCCACCCCATGCGAAGGGTTGACTCGTTGGGAAAGACTCTGATGCTGGGAGGGATTGAGGGAAGGAGGAGAAGAGGATGACAAAGGGTGAGATGGCATCACTGACTCGATGGACGTGAGTCTGAGTGAACTCCAGGAGTTGGTGATGGACAGGGAGGCCTGGCGTGCTGCGATTCATGGGGTCGCACAGAGTCAGATATGACAGAGCGACTGAACTGATAGAGTTACACAGTCATCATTATGATCCAGTTTTAGGCTATTTTGTATCACATCAGAATGACCCTTTAGGCTGTTTGCAGTCAATTCTTGTTTGTTCCTGCCTTTATACCCCAGGCAGCCAGTAAGCTGCTTTCTGTCTTTGTAAATTTGCCTTTTCTAAACTTCTCCAAGTAATGGAATCTGCTTGCTTTGGGTTTAGATTGCTGTTCTATTTCTAGTTTTTTAAAAAGAAAACTTTGGTGCAATATGGCTACATTTCTTTCCATATCCTTGTGTTACTACTGTCATATTTTTACATCTCTTATAAACCCAACAATAGAGATGTGCATTACTTATTTTATACTGTTAGCTTTACTGTTAGTTGAAGAAAAAATATATTTACACAGTTTTTATATATTATCCTATATATTTCTCTTTTCTGGCACTATATTTCTTCTTGTGGATTTAAGTTACCATCTGGTATAATTTCCTTTCAGCCAAAAGACTGACTTTAGAATTTCTTCTAGGGCAGGTCTGCTAGCAGTGAGTGATCTCAGCCCTTGTTTATCTGTGAATATCTTTTCTACATCTTCATGTCTGAAGGGAAATCCTGCTGGATATAAGATTCTCAGTTGATTTTTTTATCCCCAACATTCTAAATACGTCATCCTTCTCCTGAGCTCTCTGTGATATGTCATTTCTTTTTTCTTGTGTCTTTCAAGATTTTATCTTTATGTTGGCATTTCAGCCATTTGTCCATGATGTTCCTAGAGGCAGCTCTTTTTGTTTGTTGGAAACCTTTAGGCATTTTGTGGATTAAGTCTTTCATCAAGTTTGGGCATTTTTTTGGCTATTATTTCTTCAAAAATAGTCTATTCCTTTTTCTCTCTCATCTCCCTCTGGGACCCTGATTTGCACATCTGTTAGTGTTCCTGATGGTAGACCTTAGGTCTCTGTTGATTCCCCATTCTTTTCTTTGTTTTTAATATTGTACCATTTCTATTGATCCTTTGTTTGTTTTTTCTTTCTTCAGTTCAGTTCAGTTGCTCAATCGTGTCTGAATCTCTGAGACCCCATGAATTGCAGCTTGCCAGGCCTCCCTGTCCATCATCAACTCCCAGAGTTCACTCAGACTCACACCCATAGAGTCAGTGATGCTATCCAGCCATCTCATCCTCTGTCGTCCCCTTTTCCTCCTGCCCCCAATCCCTCCCAGCATCAGAGTCTCTTCCAATGAGTCAACTCTTCGCATGAGGTGGCCAAAGTACTGGAGCTTCAGCTTCAGCATCATTCCTTCCAAAGAAATCCCAGGGCTGATCTCCTTCAGAATGGACTGGTTGGATCTCCTTGCAGTCCAAGGGACCCTCAGGAGTCTTCTCCAAACATGCATTTGAACCCTTTGTGACTTTTTGCTGCAGTTACTGTATTTTGTTACTCTACAGCTTTCCATTTTCTTTACAATTTCTCTTACATTCTCTAGTTAAAAATCTCATTGCCATCATACTTTAATGCTTTTAATTTGGCTTCTTTAGTTCCTTGAATATATCCGTAAGAGCTCCTTTGCAGTCTCCTTCATCTAAATTCTACCTCTAGACTCATTCAGTTGCTGTTTTCTGCCCTTTTCCTGACTGCTGCTGCTGTTTAGTCGTCAGTCATGTCTAACTGCGAACTCAGGGGCTATAGCCTGCCAGGCTCCTCTGTCCGTGGGGATTCTCTGGGCAGGAATACTGCAGTGGGTTGCCATGCCCTCCTCCAGGGGTTCTTCCCAACTCAGGGATCAAACCCAGGTCTCCCACATTGCAGGCAGATTCTTCACCGTGTGAGAAACCAGGGAAGCCCAAGAATATTGGAGTGGATAGCCGATCGCTTCTCCAGGGGAACTTCTCTTCCCAGGAATCGATCTGGGGGCTCCTGCATTGCAGGCAGATTCTTTACCAGCTGAGGTACCAGGGAAGCCCTTTTCCAGACTACAGATCACAATTTCTTGTTCTCTACATATTTCAAGTCTCTTGCTGAAAACTGGACATTTAAGATAATATAGCGACCTTGGATTCCACCCCCACATCCCGGTTTTATTGCTTTTCTCTTGGTTTGCTCACTTTGTGTCTCTGTGCCACATTTTGTCTCACACATTTCAGACCTTTTAATTGTTATATTTGTTATGATCTGTGATCAGTGATCTGTTACTGTTGCAAAAAAGATTTATAAGTTGCTGAAGGTTCAGATGGTGGTTAGCATTTTTTAGCAATAAAGTATTTTTAATTGGACATGTACATTATTTTGCTAGGCACAGTGTTATTGCATGCTTCACACTCTAGAATGTAGTGTAAATGTAACTTTCATACATACCAGGAAACCAAAAAATGTGTGTGACTCGATCTGTTGAATTATTTGCCTTATTGCAGTGCCCTAGAAGCAGGCCTGTTGTATCTCTGCGATGTGTCTGTATAAATAAAGTCTACTATACATACAGTTTCAAGATTTCTACATTTTTAAGACATAGAATACTTGTCAGTCTGAAAATAATGCTTTCTTTAAGCTAGATTTGCTCATCATACAAAAAATAACCAAAAAGCCAAAGACCACAGAAAGCCTTTTACAATGAGCAGGGATAGTCTTGTGATGGGAGACAAGGACCTTGCTAGTGTTGGTTGCTGCCTCCTGAGGACCTGGAGGAGGCTGGGCTGGGCTGGGCTTGTTTGGCTTCTTGTGGGGCTCCCTTTTGGTATTGCTTCTAATGACATAAAAGAACAGATGTAGACACTTCAGGTCATTTAAAACATGTCAGCTAGAGAAAGGCGATGGACTCAACCTGTGACTTGCTGCCCTGCGTTCAGGGGAAGCTTTCATTGATCCAGGGCATCCCTCAGGACCTAGAAAGAGAAAAAGAACAAGATGATATAAAGTAAAACACAATAGGAGAGAAGCAGCCCAGGATTCTGAAGGTAGTGAAAACCAGAGAGCTTCAGCGTGTGTCCGTTTGTATTTTAAATGCAGTAGATCCTTGACCTCATTTAAAACAGGGGTGTTTTCTAAGAACCAGAATTGTTACCCAGATGCTTGCTTTCTTGCCTTTGGTACCTGGACTTCATAGATAGCCCTTTGGCCTGTGTTTCTGCTTGGAAGGCTCTTTGGAGTGAGTAAAGGAGCACCTTACTGTAATTCTGGGTTGATCGTCCTCATAATCATAGAGGACATTAGTGTTTAATTGTGCTGAGGGCTCAGAAAGTCAAAATCTCTCTCTCTCTTCTCTAGGGATTTGCAATCCCTAATGCAAAGGTAGTGGGGAGTCGCACTCTGAGCACCATCGATGAAGAGGCATTAAATCACATAAGAATTAAGGCTTAGGCATTTCCTGCACAATACTGTCATCAGTGTCTGTTTGAAGAGAGGAGCATGTACACATTGAATGGTGGTGGTTGGTGGAGGGAATGCTGGCTTTTCTTAATTCGAATGGAAACACTTATGGGAAAGACAGGGCTTACCAGCTGGTTCAGTGGTAAAGAATCCACCTGCCAGTGCAGGAGATGGAAGAGATGTGAATATGATCTCCTGGATCCCCTGGAGATTCTCCCCCAGGAAGATTCCCTAGAGATGGCAACCCACTCGAGTATTCCCTGGAAAATTCCATGGACAGAAGAGCCTAATGGGCTACAGTTCATGGGGTCACAAAGAGTCTAACACGATGGAGCAAACACGCAAGCAATCAAGATGGGAAAGATAAAATGCCAGGTGCGGGTAAGTGGATGAGAGATTTTTTGGCTGCTAGGACCGGAAGGACATGTCAGGCATCCAGGGCTACTTTATAAAGCAGCAATCAGAGGACATTCATCTTTGTTGAAGGAAAGCCATGCCATGGCCTGTGTGTTTCTGTGTCCTTAGAGCAGGTGGAACTGTGACTTTTACTCAGCAGGTGCTGAGTAAATGTCATTAGTGTGATCAATAGAATTTTAAAAAGACAGAGGATGTCTTTCCAAGCCACAGTGAGAGAAAGCAATGCTGTGAGACTGCTGGCTTTGCACAAACATGAGGAGCTGGGGAAAGACAGAGCTTTGGGAGCTTTTTTCTCCAAAGGCTATAATTCTTGTCATGTATAATAAAATAGACCTGTCATGTGATGGATATGTTACCAAACGCATGTGTGTGCCCAGTACACAGGCCAAACACACTGAAACACCAAGGTTTGGGGCAAAGAAAGGTTTATTGCAAAGGCGTACAAGGACATGGGTGGCTCACACCCCAAACCCCTAACTCCTTGAAGGATTTCAACAAAGCATTTTTAAAGGCTAAGAGAGGGAGAAGGTATGGTTGGTTGTTGCAAACTTCTTGGTGCTGGCTGGGATCCTTTGTTCTTGCCACTGCCCTCCTAGGTTAGGTCATGATGTGCCCATAGACCTCCAGCCAGGCACATGTTATTCTTTATTCTGCAACTTTTTGTCTCTTCAAGATTGGAAAAGTGTTATACCTTTAAAGGCAAGAGTCTTGAGAATGGGCTATCTTGGATATTTCAAGCTATTAGGCCACATTTTTTTTGATTGGAGGATAATTGCTTTACAATTTTGTGCCAGTTTCTGCCGAATATCAATGTGAATCAACTATATATGTGTGTGTGTGTGTGTGTGTGTGTGTCCCCTTGCTCTTGTACATCCCTCCCACCCCTCTAGGTTGTCACAGAGCACTGGATTTGAGCTCCCTATTACTTAAAAAGTAGTAGAATACAAAGGTTAAAGTAAAAGAAACAGATCCAATGTGGAGTCAGGTTGTTTGTCCCTATTATAGATAGAATCTAGATGCCCGATACAGTTCCTTTCTTTGAAATTGCACGAAAGAACAAAGTTGGGGAAGAAGGAAATTTGGCAAGAGATAGGGAGGTGTGCCCTTGTTTTGATGAAGTTGACAGATGCCTCTGAATGACAAAGTCCGTAGTTTTCCAGAAACTTTTCTAGAAACAGTACTGTATTTTTCTTCAATGAGGATCTTACTCTACGACTCATTTCAGTAACTCATAGTTTTATTCCACATTTGTAAATTAACTTTGGTCAGGCAGCCTGTGTGATTCCTATGGTAGAACTACATGTCACCTATAACAGATGGAAAAAAATGCATCCAAATGTTTCAAATATGCAAAAACAAACCTCCAACTAAAGAGGGATCATTAGTCTTACACTGTAGCATGATTCAAATGATGTATGAAACAAAGTAAATTTAAGTATGACAGAAATTCACGATTCTATCATTTATGGATCAAATCTAAGTTATTCATCATGAAATGCTATAAGTGACTAGTTATAATACTTAAGCTTTATTCAAAAGGAATCAGAATAAACTGAAGCAGAAATGTATAGTTTTAGTTATTGATTTTTTTTTATTTTCATATTTTCTTTTACTGTGTGTGTGTTTCTTTTAAAGTTAGAAATGAAAATCTGTTTGCCATAGGGAAGGAACTAAGAACTTAGCACGTGTATTAAAATTGTTTATTTCAGCGTGACGAAGAACTTAAAAATGTGACCCTGGAATAAATAAGTATGGCTATTTTTATAAGTTCTTACAAACCAGAAAACTCCTCCCCCAAATATGTCAGGCTTAATTTTCTGCTCTGTGGAGCACAGCTAGCAGAAAAGCAAAAGCCAGTGACATTTTCCAGTGTGAGTTGCCAACCACTAGAAGCCTGTGGCAGTGTTTAAATCTACAGCAAACAAGCTAACAATTGGTGGAGAGAGGATTATGTAATTCTTCTTCAATATTCCTTTCTGTGGCGTTTGCATCACTATCAGAATCATGGAGGCAGAACTGGGGACTGTGTGCTAAGGTTTAGCCACAAGCCCGTATCATCATCATGCTGCTTTGCAGGTTTCTGGGGTTAACCTCTTCATCTTTTACTAAAGTCCTAATGAAATGGACTGTATTAGGGTGTGCAGCCTTACGATGTGTTAGGGCTATGATTTCAGTGGTCATTATTTTTGCAGAGTGGCCTATATTCATTCCAGAGTCTCCTGGGGAGCATTAATTAGTAAGATAATAACACATGGCTACCTGGGTTCTGATAAATGCTTCAGTAATTAGATCCAGCTTGCAAATTGAAACATTGGTAATGGCTTAGGAAGAATTGAATTCAGAGAAACTGAGAAACTCTATTGTGTGAAAAGAGTAGAAAAGCAAAAGTGTTAGTTGCTCAGTTGTGTCCGACTCTTTATGACCCCCATGGATTGTAGCCTGCCAGGCTCCTCTTTCCATGGAATTTTCCAGGCAAGAATATTGGAGTGGGTTGCCATTTCCTTCTCCATGTGAAAAGAGCAGATCAAAAGTCAAAAGAGAACCATTGAAATATAATGGACCAAAATATTTATATATTATGAAACTCTATCAAAGTTCTATGGGAAATAAGATTTCCCAAATAGTCCTATGTTTAAGCTGGATTTAGAAAAGGCAGAGGAACCAAAAAGAAAATTGTCAACATCCACTGGGTCATAGAAAAAGCAAGAGAATTCCAGAGAAACATCTACTTCTCCTTCATTGACTATGCTAAAGCCTTTGACTGTGTGGATCAAAACAAACTGTGGAAAATTCTTAAAGATATGGGAATACCAGACTACCTAACCTGCCTCCTGAGAAATCGGTATGCAAGACAAGAAACAATAGAACCAGAAATGGAACAACAGACTGTTTCCAAATTGGGAAAGGAGTACATCAAGGCTGTGGATTGTCACTCTTTTTATTTAACTTATATACAGAGTACATCATGCAAGATCTGGAACCAAGATTGCCAGGAGAAATATCAGTAACCTCAGATGCAGATGACACCACCCTTATGGCAGAAAGCAAAGAGGAACTAAAGAGCCTCTTGATGAAAGTGAAAGAGGAGAGTGAAAAAGCTGGCTTAAAACCCAACATTCAAAGCACTAATAAGATCATGGCATCTGGTCCCATCACTTCATGGCAAATAAATGGGAAAACAATGGAAACAGTGAGAGGCTTTATTTTCTTGGGTTCCAAAATCACTGCAGATGGTGATTGCAGCCATGAAATTAAAAGACGCTTGCTCCTTGGAAGAAGACCTATGACCAACCTGGACAGCATATTAAAAAGCAGAGACATTACTTTGCCAACAAAGGTCCATCTAGTCAAAGTTATAGTTTTTCCAGTACTCATGTATGGATGTGAGAGGTGGACTATAAAGAAAGCTGAGTGCCAAAGAATTGATGCTTTTAAACTGTGGTGTTAGAGAAGACTCTTGAGAGTCCCTTGGAGTAGGAGGAGATCAAACCAGTCAGTCCTAAAGGAAATCAACTGAATATTCATTGGAAGGACTGAAGCTGAAGCTCCAATACTTTGGCCACCTGATGCAAAGAACTGACTCATTAGAAAAGCCCCTGATGCTAGGAAAAATTGAAGGCAAGAGGAGAAGGGGACGGCAGAGGATGAGATGGTTGGATGGCATCACCACTTGATGGACATGAATTTGAGCAAGCTCCAGGAGTTGGTGATGGACATGGAAGCCTGGCCTGCTGCTGTCCATGGGTCGCAAAGAGTTGGACGTGACAGTGACTGAACTGAACTGAAATGGTCCTATGACAGTTCATTTTTTTGTTCCTGGGTCTGGCGATGACATTGTAGGAATAGACAGTAATACCTCACTTACCTGGCAATAGTGTTGAACAGAAGGGTGATAAAGAAGTAAACGTCTAGATAATAGGAACATATCCCAGCTGCCAGATTGAATTTATTGTATTGTATTGAATTTATTGAATTTAATGTATTGTATTGTTTTGCTTTTTATAGTTGACTGTGTGCTTTTTTTCTCTTCATAGAAGGTATTGCTTGTAATTGAGCTTTTTCTTTTTGTGTTTCCCTTATGGAATTTAGAAAAAAAAATACATATTGGTACCCGGCAACGTTCGAGACAGTATATTATAGGACCTGTGAGTATAGAGGCTAATGGAGACCTTGAGCATTTTTCTGTTGTCTTGGTAGATGTCAGTACCTCTGTGACTAGTCTCTACCTTTCCTATGTCAAGTGTGGCTTTAGAAATACTGTAGTATTTTGTCTTCTGGGACAGAATATGAAATCCAGAAGGAAAAGGACTGTTTATTTTTCACTTTTTAAAGTGTAACTTCCAGGGGAAAAAATCATGGAGGACTATAGTTTAAAAAGATTTCAAACAAATCTTAGTTGATTGAATTGGTGGAAATGGAAAGTTCTAGAAATTTCAGTTATTGAGGAAAAATGTGATTACATTTTTTAATGTTAAGGAGAATTTAAATATGTTTTGCATTAGTAGCTTTATATAGCTGGAAGTATTTATTTAGAAAAAATATAGTGCATTATTATGCCTCATTTTAAGTTTGCCTTTTCTTAAACAATCCGATTTGGTACACATAAAATATTTTTTCTAAGACATCCCAGAGTACTGAACTGTTCAGTATCCAATAACATTTCCCTCAGTTTTTTGGAAAAGAAATAAACACTTCGAATGGATGGAATAGTCAGCATTTACTGTAAGAGACAGGATAATATCTTTTCTCACTCTTAAGGGTAATGAACAGAGAGCTAAGCATTCATTTTCAGCAAAGGAGCTGGATAATAAAAACTATTCTTTTCCTTTTTTCTGTTACATGATGGAGAAATGGATTCTCAGAAATTAACACCCGATTTTAATTGCATCCCTTGGAAAATTCTGATAGGTAAAATATTTAAACTATGAAAATGAAGACAAGAGGATTCATTCAAGGAAAAACTTGCAATTTTTGCTGATTTAGTACTTACATACAATATGACACATGCACGTACATGAATGTTAAAATGTACAGCTTAATGAATACAAGGTGTTCTACACCTGTATAACCCCTACTGATAGGAAGACAGACTATTATCACCAGCTCAAAGAACTCCGTTGTTGCATTTCTTAATACCTTCCAGAAGTAATCAGAATAATGCATTTTGTTTTTTACTATAAATTAGTGTCATCAATTTCTTGAGTTTATATCATTGGAATAATAAACTATGTTCTTTTGAATTTTTTAACTATTACGTCTGGTTGCTTTATGCAGTAGGCAACAGCTGTTTGTTCTTTATGGCTAGAGAGCAGTCAATTTTATAACTGTAGTGTGATTTATTAACTGATTCTGTTATTGATAGACATTTGCCTTGATGCTAAGTTTTGGCTTTTATGAATAAAACGGCTATCATGATTCTTCTATCCAATTTACACATGGACCAGTCATATAAGAATTCCACTTCCTTTATATCATTTTCAACTGTTGGTTTTTGTAATTTTAGCCGTTTTTCTAGAAGCTGTCTTGTTTTACCTCTCATGTTAGACTACAGTCTATTTGGAATTATTTTTTCCATTTTGGATATAGTGTGGGGGAAATAGTCCTTTTTTCAATTTCCATCAAGTGCTACTTATTGGAAAACTTGATTCATTGTTTTCCATACTTAATGGGATGGCATCTTTGTCATAAATGAGACAGCCATATATGTGGTGAGTTCTTGACTTTGTTCTGTTTTTTATTTTTAAAACTTATTTTAATTGGAGGATAATTGCTTTACAGTGTTGCATTGGTTTCTGCCAAATATCAGCATAAATCAGCCATAAGGATACATATATGTTCCCTTCCTCTTGAACCTCCCTCCCACCTTCCGCCCCATTGCACTCCTCTAGGTTGTCACAGAGCTCAGATTGAACTCCCTGTGTTCTACAGCAACTTCCCATTAACTATGATTCATACAATAATGTATATATTTGAATGCTCTTCTCTTAATTAGTTCCACACTCTCCTGCCCCTGCTGTGTGTCAGTCCATTCTCTATGTCTGAGTCACTCCTGCTGCCCTCCAGATAGGTTCATCAGTACCATTTTTCTGATTTCTGTATATATGCATTAATGTATGACATTTATTTTTCTCTCTCTTACTTCACTCTCTATAACAGGCTCTAGGTTCATCCACCTCGCTAGAACTGTCTCAAGTTTGTTCTTTTTAATAGCTGAGTAACATTCCATTGTATATATGTACCACAGCTTCTTTGTCCATTTATCTGTCAGTGGAATCTAGGTTGCTTCCATGTCCTAGCTATTGTAAGTGGTGCTTCAGTGAACACTGGGGTACGTGTGTCTTTTTCAGGTATCATTTTCTCAGGGTATATGTTCTGTAGTGAGATTGCTGGGTCATATGGTAGTTTTATTCTTAGTTTTTTCTAAAGAAATCTTCATACTGTTCTCCATCAGTTCAGTTCAATTGCTCAGTCATGTCGGAGTCTTTGCAGCCCCATGAACTGCAGTACGCCAGGCTTCCCTGTCCTTCACTAACTCCCGAAGTTTGCTCAAACTCATGTCCATCGAGTCAGTGATGCCATTCAGCCATCTCATCCTCTGTGGTCCCCTTCTCTTCCTGCCTTCAATCTTTCCCAGCCTCAGGGTCTTTTCTAATGAGTTAGTTCTTCACATCAGGTGGCCAGAGTATTGGAGTTTCAGCTTCAGCAGCAGTCCTTCCAGTGAATATTCAGGACTGATTTCCTTTAGGATGGACTGGTTGGATCTCCTTGCAGTCTAAGGGACTCTCAAGAGTCTTCTCCAACACCACAGTTCAAAAGCACCAATTCTTCGGCGCTCAGCTTTCTTTATAGTCCCAACTGTCACATCCATACATGACTACTGGAAAAATCATAGCTTTGACTAGACGGACCTTCTCCATAGTGTCTATAAAAGTTTATATCCCCACCAACAGTGCAAGAGGGTTCCCTTTTCTCCACATCCTTTCCAGCTGTTCTGTTTTATAAGTTACTAATGTAAAGCTATTTCTAACACTCTTTTATTTACTGTAGAGATGTGGTACTGCTCAATTTCATTTTTCTTCTTTGTATTATGAAGAGTTTAAAAAACAACTTGTGGCATCGTTGGTTTTTTTCCATTATATATCTTGCTTCTGCTCAGTTGTTTTCATATTCATGTTTCATTTCTTTCACCTATTTTATTTGAATTTAGTTTGCTATTCTCTTCCCAAGTACTTTTGAAATGTTTTTAAACTTTCATTTTGAAGTAAGTTGAGTTAAAAAACATTTGCAAAAGTAGGACAAAGAGATCCTATAAACTAATCACCCAGCTTCACTACATGTTGACACCTTACATAACTGTAGTACAATTAAAAAATCATGAAATTAATATGAGCTATAAAAATCGGCACCATTTATAAGCCTTCTTTAAATTTTTCCAGTTGTGCCACAAATGTCTTTTTCCTATTTCAGGATCAGATCTAGGATGACATATTGTATTTAGCTGTCATGTCTCTTCCTTCTCCTTGACTTGAGGAACTTCTCTAGACTTTGTCTATCTTTATGACCTTGACATTTCTGAAGAGTGCTGGCCAGTTAATTTGAGGAATGTCATTCAATTTATATTTGTCTGATGTTTCTTCATGATGAAATTTAGATTTCTCATATTTGGCAAGACTATCCCAGAAGCGATGGTGTGACCTCGGTGAGTCATATAAGAAGGTAAATGGTGTTGACGTGCCTTATTCCTAGTGGTGGTAAGTTTGATCACTTAATTGAGGTGGAGTTTATCAGTTTTCTGCACTATAAATTTACATTTTTTGCCCTTTGTAGTTCATAAGTATCTTGTGGGGAGACAGTTTGAAATATACAGGTATCCTGTTTTCTCATATATATTTGCCCCCTAATTTTGGCCTCCATCACTGAGTCATGGCTCTGTAACAGTTATTGTGGTGGTGGTTGTGAGAGGTTGATTTTTCTATTTGCATCATTCCTTCTGTATTTATTAATTTCAATTCTATATCTCATCCTTATTTATTTGTTCAGTCACTTACGTGGAGTAGGAACTCAAGGATATCTGTTATTCCTTGAGAATAAGGTTCATTATTAGTATTTGGCCACCAGGAGCACCTTCAGGCTGGCTCCTGCTTCCTTTTGACCTGCCATCACAGTTTGAGCACTGGGCTGACTTTCTGGCCCCATAGGATCTTGAGAACTAATCTTGCCCCATTCCTTTGTCATGCTCATCTCTGCCACATTCCTGAGATCAGCCTTCCTCCCAGGATTTTTGATTCCTCTTATTGAAGAAGAATACTTGGAAACCAAGTTCTGGGTTCTTGGTGTGTTCAATAAATTTTTACAATTGCTTCTAGGATTTCACTCCCCTGACAGAAATAGGAGATAGTTGTGTATATACAAATACATACATGTGCACATACACACGTCCATATCTGTCTTACATCTATTTGTGTGTATACACATGCACACACATAATCATGAGTTCATATTGATATATCTGATTCTAGTCCATCATCGGAGTTCATTCTAGCCAATTTCTGTTTATAGTAGCTCTTGTTTTTAACACCAAGAAACTTTATTATCATCAGTGTATTTATTAACTCAGTCTGAAAATGTACATAAAGTAGTTTCACAATTGCAATTTTATACTTCAGTGAAAAACCAAATCTTTAACTAGAGTGCAGTATGTATACAGTTCTTTTTGTCTTCAGCTTTAATGTATGCAATCAGAACACTGTTCCTGAAGTTTACTTAGGTTAGTTCTGTTGTTCCCCATCTTTTTCATTACGGTTATGTTACTTATTTATAATGCAGTGTCTATGGAATGTGTTAATTTTTGAATATTGTCATCTTCTGTTGCCTTACCAAATTCTTTTATTATTCAAGGTACTGTTTATACTGATTCTTTAGCATTTTCCAGGTATCATATCAACTAGTAGAAATAGTTTTACCACTTATTATTCTTGATTTATTTCATCTGATTGAATTTGCTAATACTAATAATAAAGTGGAAAATAATAGAGCTATCAGACCTCCTCCAGAAAATATAAAATATTTACAAACTATTAAAACTTCGGTTTATGTTCTATTAAGAAAACAAGATTTGGTATTGTTATATCTAGAAAAAAAGGAAACCATAGAAAAACAGTCTAGAAGAAAATGCACCATATTATTAGCAATGACTATAATGATGTAGTTAAATATTTTTATAAATATTTGTATAACTATATTTTATTCTCTGCTGATCTGTAATGAAGATACTACTTTTTTAATGAAAACACAATTTTTATCAATTTTACTTTAGTACACAGTCATCTTTGTTCTGTAAATTTGACTGTAAGCAGTTTGAAAAAGTTGACTTTTATTTTTTCATGATGGTAAATTACACCATGAATCAGATCCTTTATGATAGAGAGGGAGAGAGATTTCTTTGAATGTTGTTTTAATATGTTTGTTTCATGTGCTGAAACTTACTAATTTGTTTCTGAATCAGTCTGTCTCCTAAAGCTTAGTAAATTTGAGATGCATTTATAAAAATAGCACTTTATTTAAACAAATAGTTAAATTTGCCATATTGCCTGTTTTTCTGTGGAGAGCATCAAACTATGACAGACAGCCTCTCTGGTATGAAAGCATTCAGATGCAACAAGAATGTTGAAGAGCATCAGACCTGGTTTAAGTGCCAGTGCTACTAGTACTTTTTGTCTAACTTCAGCAAATTGCTAATTCCCCAAATCTCAGTCTCCTTATTTATAAAATAAAAGGAGTAGCATTTGTTCTGAGGATAAAACGAGGTCATTTCTATAAAGCACCAACCCAGTGCATTATATTATGTGCTCAGTAAGTGGACGATAATCTTCCTAACTTCTAACCAAGAATAGAAAAAAATAAAAAAGGAATAAAATACCTGCTCTTCATGGATCACTG
This sequence comes from Neotragus moschatus, assembly GCA_006410615.1. Lineage (NCBI taxonomy): Eukaryota > Metazoa > Chordata > Mammalia > Artiodactyla > Bovidae > Neotragus > Neotragus moschatus. The sequence continues at coordinate 2,656,761 of SJYA01003091.1, read as the reverse complement.
TTCAAAGCGTTTTATTTGTATTAATTTCATGATTCTTTTCGGAGCCCTCTGTGGAGGGCACACATAGCTTCTCGAAAAGATAGCATGGGTGGCTGGGCTGTGACATGAAGTTTGTTCCTCTGACCCGGAGACCGTGCTCTTGAGGTCTAAACGAGCCTGCCTCTGAGCTGTGAGTGTAAAGAGGAGAGGAAGGCTGCTCTTCATGTGTGTAAATAATGTTGAAAACTCGGTTAACAGATTTGCCTTTCTGGTGTTGCAGGTGAATGGTGCTCCTGAGCACCTTCTGCGAGTACCACTCACACCTGTTCCGGGGACACTTTCTCCAAAGAATCAGCAAGCATCCAGTTCAATTTCAGATTCATGGGGTTGCTGCAGGCCAGATACTGCTTGTCTCACTAAGACAAGGTGAGAGTTTAGATATTTACTTCCTCTTGAGGATGATTTTTGACGTCATGACCTCTTCTGAAATATTTCTGCCTTGATATCAGTCAGAAAGTTACAATGACTAAATAGAGCCATGGCAGAGGGAAAAAATAGGCTACTGTAAAAAGACTTTGGTATATTGACTGCTATATTTATTAGATAAATGTGTGCTGATATGTTTGAAGATACTTTTTATTACTTAATGTAAAGCATAATGTGTTAACATTATTGCAAGGGGAATTTCATGACAAGCATTCTTCTTTTAAAATATAACTGCAGTTTGATTTTATGAAACCTGTAATTGCTACAAACTGCTGTTTCTACGGCTATAAAATCACTAACGAAATTGGAGAGGCTATCTTTTGGAAATTGGTTGTGATAAAAATCATAAAGATATGATTATGCAGATCCTGCCCTGACTGGGAGCTTTCCTTCCCTGTACTTGTAGTGCCTATAACTTTACTTCTGCATACCTTTTTCTTAAAGGTTAAAACTTTCTGTTCCAATGTACAAAATTGCCGGTCAGTCCATTTGGGGTTAATCACTGAAACAGAATTGAGGCTGGGAAAAGGTAGTAAAATCGAATTGAGTTTCAGTGTTAGAATAGTTACTGCCGGGATTGTTTGGGAAGATGAAGAGAAGAGCAAAATGACTCTGCATCACTTAGAGAGATGGTCCAGTGGCCACTATATGGGCAGAAAAGAAGGGATGGAATAGGTGTTTTGGTTATGGTGTGAAGTTATCTTGGGTGGATGGATGTTGAGAAATAAAGGTTATTGAAACGTTTTCCTTCTCAAGTATATGACTTATTCTGCATCTCAGGTATAGAAGATTCAAGGTGAGTCAGTACCTCTGAGAATGGAATAGACATTTTCATGGACTAGACCTCTTGGAATGTATATCCATGTACAGTGTGTAACAGGTTTTCAAGTATTTCATATATAGTGTGGGGGAAGGGATGTCATGAAGATTTCCTAGTGAGCACAGTCTGGGAGATGAAAATTAGGAAGCCTGAAAGTGTGAAAATGCCCCTGGTCGTAGCATGGTGGCTGATTACATGGGCTATAGGGGACCAGATCAATTTTTCTGGCTTGTGTCCTGATACTGCCACCTTTTGGCAACAACTCCTGTGGGAGTGCTGCTACTGCTTTAGATCTTTCCTGTAGCTCAGATGGTAAAGAATCTGCCTGCAATGCAGAAGACATGGGTTCGATCCCTGGGTCAGGAAGATCGTCTGGAGAAGGGAATGGCAATCCACTCCAGTGTTCTTGCTTGGAGAATCCCATGGATGGAGGAGCCTGGCGGGCCACAGTTCATGGGGTCACAAAGAGTCAGACACAACTGAGCGACTAACACTGCGGCTACACTGCTGCCTCTGGTGGTTGTGAAAATTAACTGAACTAACTTTCAAATTAGCGCACAATAAGTGTTCAAAGGTGGACATGATGGTGCAAGTATTTATAAGGACTTTTATTTTCTATTTTTTTTTCTTTGGTAAGGACTTTTGCAATTTGACCAGTTCTTGATCTTATTATCATTTTCACTGTGAGGACTTAAATTTCTTATCTGTAAACCCGCCTACTATGTTGATTTTTTCCTTAATCTCACCCTGGCCAGCCCAGTTGGAAAGATATTACTGTATTTTTCAAGAGTTGGTTGGCTTTCAAATGTGGCATGTATTGTATTTCTCAAGATCATTGGTATTTAAAATTTTATATCAAATCTACTTTCTAGCATCTAGTATAGGGTAAATGTCTAATTTTTCTAAATAGTCTCATCTTTGAAATGGGAACAGTAGAATATTTCTGACAGTTTTTGTGTGCAATAAATATGTAAGTTACAGGGCATGACCCCAAAATACTCAATACATGTGTTTACTATAACTATTACTACCCTTATTGTACTTCTTCTTAATCACATACTTATTTACTTCTGATGTGATTGTGATGTCAGTCTTTAATTTGTGGAACTTTAAGCAGGATATTCTGCAGTTGTTACTAAAATACTGATATGTGCAAAGTCTTATACCACTTTTTAACTTTTGAAAAAGTGATTCACCATCATTTTGTTCCCTCAAAATACAGTATATTTCATTTGAACACCAATCTTATTTTCATGATGCTGTTAAGTCTCTAAGGACAACTGCTTTTAAAACTCCTGAGACTTGATCTTTTCTAGAGGAAAATTAAAACTTACATTTTAAATTGTTTCACGTGTTGGTGATACTTAATATCAGAGTTTGTCCCTTTTATTCGTCCAGTCTAAGTTTGCACTCTGTCTAATCTCCATGGTTCTGAATGTTTAGAACGTGATTCCATAATCCAGCCTTATCTGACTCAGGTTATATTTGCCATAATGCAGTACTAGGTTTGAAATAACCAGTGAATTATAGAAAAGTGAAAAAAGTGGCTTCTTTCATATTAAGATCTGATACTGACCATGCAAAGCTATGTTCCAGAGTTCATGATAATGTTCACTATGAACTGTTGTAAACAGTAAAATCAATTAAAAAAAATTTCTTTCCCTCCATTTTATTTTCTTTTTCTGGTTTTGTTTCCAAAATGTTTCAAAATAAGTTGTGTGAGCAAATAGGAATAAGACTGTATCAAATGTTTCAACAGCATGCATCTAAAGGTTTATAGCATATGTAGGATTAACCAATAAAATAAATTTTCAGTAGATCTAATTTACCGTTTTATGTAATCTGGGCCTAGACCAGATTTTTGACAAGAACAATGTAATTATTTCACTAAAGCTTTGACAAGTAAGTATATTGTAAGATCTTTTAAAGTTGGCAACAAGGTAACAATAGATCATTTGAATACCTTTTATAACTTTATTTGCCACTTAAAGTACCTGTATAAAAAAAAGGACTTAAACTATATATAAAAGTTAGAAACTTTTTACTGAAAAGACAGCAAAAATTTGTTTTTCTTTAGTAGTATAAAATGTTCCTTCCTAATGTTTAAAATGGAAGAACTTTAAGAATATCCAAACATTTAGTGTATTTTCTACTCATATCTTTCAGTATAATTTTTATAATTCAAAAGTAAGAAAGATCTCATTGCATACCATTAAATTCCAAACAATCAAATGCAGGGTATTTGTTTTAGGTGATCTCATTGTTACTAAATAGAAACACTCAGTGTTTCTAGAAAGACTCCATTACAGAATTAGGCGATCAAAGGAGACTGTCAGTTTTGGAGCTTGTTTCATCCCCAGGTGTTTAGTTTTGCCTTTCATTTTATCATGTTTTCGACTTCACTGTTTTATCAGAGACTTTTTGAGGGTAAGGCATCCTGTGAAGTAAGGTCGACAGTAACTTCTCTTGTGCCGATGTCTCACAGAAATAAGCAGTGTCAAGTACGTCAATGCCACTTTCTTAACGTTTCTGGACAATCCATCCTGATTGAGTTTCTGAGCACTCTTTTGTTTTCTAGGAAAGAGAGGAGTGGAAATTAGGACTTCTTTTTGTAGAATGGGAAAGGTGTGAGGAGAAACTTGAGGGGTCTGATTGCATGCTTCTAGTATATCTCAGAACAGCTCCTGAGAAGAAAAACCCCATTACTTCTCCAGTGACCTGAAGGGAATGAAATATTTGGTATTGGTATTGTGTGTGTGCGTGCTCAGTCGCTTCAGTAGTGGCCAACTCTTTGTGACCCTGTGGACTGTAACTGGCCAGGTTCCTCTGTCCATGGGATTCTCCAGGCAAGACTGGAGAGGGTTGCCATTTTCTTCTCCAGGGAACCTTCCTGACCCAGGGATCGAACCTGTGTCTCCCGAATTGCAGGCAGATTCTTTAGCCACCAAGCCACCTGGGGAGCCCATTGATATTGGTGGTTAACAAAAATTTAAGGCCTTTATGTGCTGTGACCTCTCATCAAGTCATTACCTAATTACATTTTATTGTTTATTACAGTGTTTACTGATAACCCAGACGTTGTGTTTCATTAATTTGAATTGTATTGGGAAGTCTGCAGAGTCGGAAAGCACTACATACTTAAGATTTTTTTAAAAATTTTTCAAAGGGTATAATGTATTATTTGACTTAGTCTGAGTTCTTATTTATTTTTATTTCTACTTTACAGTGAAAGTGAAAGTTGCTCAGCCATGTCCGACTCTTTGTGATGCCATGGACTATACAGTTCATGGAATTTTCCAGGCCAGATAACTGGAGTGGGTAGCCTATCCCTTCTCCAGAAGATCTTCCCAACCCAGGAATCAAACCGGGGTCTTCTGCATTACAGGGAGATTCTTTACCAGCTGAGCTACCAGGAAAGTCCTCATAGCTTGTTGGTAAAGAATCCACCAGCAATGCAGGAGACCCCGGGTTGATTCCTGGGTCAGGAAGATCCCTTGGAGAAAAGAGATAGGCTACCCACTCCAAATTCTTGGGCTTCCCTGGTGGCTCAGCTGGCAAAGAATCCACCTACAGTGTGGGAGACCTGGGTTTGATCCCTGGGTTGGGAAGATCCCCTGGAGAAGGGAAAGGCTACCTAGTCCAGTATTCTGGCCTGGAGAATTCCATGGAGTGTATAGTCCGTGGAGTCACAAAGAGTTGGACACAACTGGATCATGGAAAAAGCAAGAGAGTTCCAGAAAAAAACCTATTTCTGCTTTATTGACTATGCCAAAGCCTTTGACTGTGTGGATCACCATAAACTGTGGAAAATTCTGAAAGTGATGGGAATACCTGACCTGCCTCTTGAGAAACCTGTATGCAGGTCAGGAAGCAACAGTTAGAACCGGACATGGCACAACAGACTGGTTCCAGCTAGGAAAAGGAGTACGTCAAGGCTGTATATTGTTACCCTGCTTATTTAACTTCTATGCAGAGTACATCATGAGAAATGCTGGGCTGGAAGAAGCACAAGCTGCTGGATAGACAGCATATTCAAAAGCAGAGACAATACTTTGCCAACAGAGGTCCATCTAGTCAAGGCTATGGTTTTTCCAGTGGTCATGTATGGATGTGAGAGTTTGACTGTGAAGAAGGCTGAGCGCCGAAGAATCGATGCTTTTGAACTATGGTGTTGGAGAAGACTCTTGAGAGTCCCTTGGACTGCAAGGAGATCCAACCAGTCCATTCTGAAGGAGATCAGCCCTGGGATTTCTTTGGAAGGACTGATGCTAAAGCTGAAACTCCAGTACTTTGGCCACCTCATGCGAAGAGTTGACTCATTGGAAAAGACTCTGATCCTGGGAGGGATTGGGGGCGGGAGGAGAAGGAGACGATAGAGGATGAGATGGCTGGATGGCATCACTGGCTCCATGGACATGAGTCTGAGTGAACTCCAGGAGTTGGTGATAGACAGGCCTGGCGTGCTGTGATTCATGGGGCCGCAAAGAGTCGGACACGACTGAGCGACTGAACTGAACTGAGCAGCTTTCAGTACTTTATAAGCTGATAGTTTTCCCCTTAGGTACATTTTTCTTACTTTACTTTTTTATTCTTATTCTGAAAGTATATAGATAATAGCAGTAACTCATAATTCTTGGTATGAATTGTCAGGAAAGAGCATAGAATTTCATACAGGCCTGGAATTGAATAAATTATATTTATGAAACATTTATATTCACCTTAGTTCTTAAGTAGTATAAGACTTCAATTTCTTTAACAATATAGAAAAATTTCTTGGAAAGTCATTTCATCTGTAGTCTCTGATTCAGGTTCACTTTTATAATTTTAAGAAGATTGTGATCTGGTGAATTTTGCTTTTATATTCTTTGAAAAAGTTGATTTTATCTAGGAACGGCAAAATGTTTAGTCTGTTTCTTGGCATAGTTACTCAAAGAAATCTACTCAGGTGTACTGAAAATCTGTATAATTAAGTCAGGGTGATTGTCAAGCAAAGAATAAAGTGGGTCCACAAATATCTTCCAACTTTTATGTTTGCCCTGAAACTAAGTCTGTGTGAAGGAAGGGCTGAACACTGAACACAAGGTCAGAAGACTAGGTTGCTAACTCTGAGTTTAGGCCACTCAGCTTCTTGACCTCTTGAGATTTAGTTTATTTTTCCTTAACAAACACACATCACTGGATTATTGTCAGAATTAAATGAGTTAGTATTTGTGAAAGTGTGTTTGAACTTTAAGGCTCTTTGAAAATGGTGCATGTGGATATTGTAGTTACCAGTGGTGTAACATGGCAGCTTTTATCAGAGGAGTTTAGAGAGTCTAAAATTCTGTTAAATCTTTCAATTTAAAGAAATAGATAAGCATTTTCAGTGGGTTTAATATCACACTCCCTCTTACATGTCTGTCATCTAGCATGTGATGATTTCTGGTTTTTTTTTTTTTTTTGTGGATAGAACATGTGTATTCAGAGTAAATGGTAAATACTGACATTTAATGCTTTTTGTTAAATATTAAACCCTTGGTAGATTATTCAGAAGACTTGAGTTCCCCATCACTGGTGTTAGAGAAATTTTAAGCAAGGAATAGTAAAGACTGTATAAATTTAGCAGTTCTGATGAAGTCAATTAAAACTATTTATGTTCCACAATATAAATTGGAAACTGGAGTGAAATGTAGGTCCTTTTATATCATATTGATTTGTGATCATATTATATGTGATCCTTTTATATCATATTGATATGTGATCATATTGTATGTGATCAGGAAAGATAGGTAATTTGTAATAGGGATAAGTTTGCCTTTATGAACTGTTTCTAGACACCAAGCAGATTGTTTTTTTTTCTGGTATAGATAAAAACTTGGTCCTGACTTACTGAGTTAGATGACATGGAAATTCATGAGGTGGTATCGAAACCCGGTTTTGTCTGAGTCCGTAGTCAAGGCTCTTTAGCACCATGCACACCTTCTTCGTGTATATTATAAAGGAGATCATGATCTGCAGTGTGTTAGAAGACTCTTCCGTCTCCATCAGTTGGACACACAGTCTCAGCATGATGTAAATTGTAAAGTGCTTATAGTAAGTTGTTTTGAAGGAAATTTTTAATGCATGAACAAGAAAGACATTTTTCAAGCTCTGCTACTCATTTTAGATCTTTTACATCTAATAAGTGACCCTTTTAATGTCTTGATTGGTACCTTGGTGACCTGTAGCACGATTCATATATGGACTGCATAGGAGAAATAGTTTATTTGCATAATCTTATTTTGAAGAATAAGCAACTCCATGCTCTAAGTTCACTTAACATTTTATGTATTCAACGTGTGTCCTACTTACTGTCTTGTCCTACAAAGAATGCACACTTGACAGTGACCCTCTCATCGTGAGCTCCTAGAGGGAATGGTCTGTGATCTATTCATCTTGGTGTCCTTGCTCCCAGCTAGAGTTCCTGGCAAATCATAGGCACTCAATAAATACTTAGGAAATGAAAGCTGGATAAAAATAATCAAGTACACGCCCAGGGTCATATAACAAGTCAGTGTCATAACGATCGTGAAAGTCTTATTTTTTATTTCTCATCTACTGACACATTCTGTGACTCGTTTATTCAAGAAGTATTTATTAGATGTGTACTGTGTACCCAGTGCTTCCCTAGATACCAAGGATACATTAATAAGCAAAATTGATGAAAAGTCCAACCTTAATGGGCACTGCACTCTAGCTAATAAAAGTACACCTGGTCAAACTTTTAAACCTTTTATGAAATTAAAACGTAATTTTTCAAGAAGTTATTTATGACTGTAGTTTCAAAAGCAATTGCCATAGCAGTGGAAAATAAATGTAAAGTTTTCACAAAATACTCAATGGTCCATGAATTAAGACTTCTTGGGTTTTTAAGTGATGCTAAACATAGTGATAAGATTAGATCATTGCTCAGCATTCATTACTGTTCAGCAGAGTATATTTTATTTCATAGTTTTCAACTCTGTTTTTAAATGTAGTGCTATTTCAGATTCCACTAATAATTTTAAAAAATACACACAAAAGGAAGGAAATACTGAGACAGTGGGTGGGGAGAAAGACTGGTGGGAAAGGATATAGAAAGGAACATTGTGAAATACAGCATCTAAATAGATTTTCATTTTAGCTATGAAAGGGTATGTTAAAAAGCTAAAATTGCTTACATACAAGAGTACCAGATGGATGCAAGTATTCCATCAGTGATGTTAATGAGATTACCACTTAAGTATTGATTTAATTTTTGATTTGGACTGGCTGATAACACTCTTTATTTCTTTATTAATTGGCTTTGGCAATCAGCTCCTAACATAAAGCCCTCAAATGTTAATGTAAAATTCAATCTAAAATAGAGTGGATGATAGTCTTTGAATTAGCCGTTGAGCCAATGCCTTATATGAGCAAAGAGGAAATTAGATGTCGTAGGACCGTTTTGTTATAAGGAACAGAATTCCTTTCTAGCTAGCTTAGATAAGGGGGATTTACTGGGGGGACACATGAGGAGTGTTGACTGTAGGTTTGCTGTAGGAGTTCAGCCTGGCTGCCAGGCAGCCCTGACTCTTGGGCTGATGGTCTTTGTGGGTTCCATGGCCTCTCCTCTTTTGTACTTTGTTTAAATCTACTTTGTTGTCATCTTTCTACCCTCAGAACTGCTCCTTCTATATTTACATGTGGCCAGTGCCCTGGTCTCCAAAATGTATTTCAGACAGACTTTCCAGAATGGCTGTCCAGAACTGACTCCAACTCTGTGGACCTGATTCCACTTCTTGTATGAGTGTGATTGATACACCTTGATCATTATTCATTTAAACCCAGTTAAGCAGTAGTTAGAAAAGAGGGGTTACATGGCACGTATATAAGCTCCCTCTATGCCAATGGGCAACAAAGAGACCCAAGAATGGAATGTGGGGACAGGTTGGCTCCTGTATAGTAATAGGTGAATCATAGTGTCTTAATATTTATATGCAGATCAGCATTTATGGTTGATTTTTGTGCTTCTTAGATGATAAATAGAAAGCATATATTTTGATACATCAATTTGTTCCCTAAATAGCAGCAGAAACCAACCAATAGTCTTATATTTCTAGATTATAAAAATGTCACAAGTGATTGATGGCATATATTTAATATGCATACTTTAAATACTTGAATGTGATAAATTGCTGTTATAATTTTTAATTTAAGAGTTGAATGACGTTCACACTTCCTCTAACACCATAGCATTTCAATTCTGTGACGTGGCTGATTGCCTTCTTTGGATACATCTTGCACCAAAAATCTGGAATATTTGGTTCTTAATGACTTCAAACAGGATATGGGTCATTTTATGGGCTTCCCAGGTGGTGCTAGTGGAAAAGAACGTGCCTGCCAATGTAGGAGACAGGAGTTTGATTCCTGGGCCAGGAAGATCCCTTGGAGGGGAGGGTACAGCAACCCACTCCAGTATTCTTACCTGGAGAATCCCTTGGACAGAGGAGCTCTTTGGGCTACAGTCCATAGGGTAGCAAAGAGCCAGACTCAATTGAAGCAATTTAGCGTGCACGCATGCACACACTCTTCTTACACTCTCAGGTTTAGCTCATACGCTTTGATGTCCAGACTTTGGACACATTACTTAGAAAATGGACCTTATTTCCTGCTGAGTGTCTCCTTACCTTTTTTTTTTTTTTTTTAACAACTATGTCAAACTCCAGCACGTTTCATTTCAGTCCCAATCATCTGAATTTTCAACTACCATATAAACCTAAGAATCCAAGTGCAACTAAAACAAGCTTAAATTGCTGTTTAATAAGGTTTGATGAGGCTTCTTGACTTTTTGAACTATTGAATTACATGTTCAGTTTTTATTGCTTTTACTATGCAGAGCTCTAAGTTCATTGTTGAGGCCCTAGTAGTGATTCTTGCTCTTTTTCCCCTCTGTGGATAGTGTTGTGGGAGGGAGTGAGCGAGGGATAAACAACAACTTTCCTATTTGCAACTTTCGCCATTTAGTTTGATATTCTTGCTTGTTCTTGGACATAACTTTAAAGGCATCCACATAAAGATGACTGCTTCAGCTCTAGAAATTCACCCCTATTAGGATCATTGTTGATTGCCCAGCCAGCTGTTTTTTGATTTTGAAGTGTTAACTTTTATCTGTATTATCATAGCTCCTTGTGACGCTTTGGTCTACATTTCATAAAGTCATTCTTAAATGAGTTTACTTTTAATTGTATTAGAGTCATGATACATCTGTTGCATTAAATGATATATAGATTTGCACACAATATTAGTACTTGTTCAAAGTCAAATGTAGGCACTACTGAGCTTTAGAAATTCCTCGTAGCGTTCTTCATTGATTTTTTTTTTCTTTTTTGCCCCAAAGATTTGGAGTACCACTAGGATGTATTGCTAATGTCATGTTTTCTATAAAGTTAAAACTCAAAGGAATACATTGGTTTTATTTAAAAGCATTCGTAAGATAAAATCCAGACTAAGACAGAGGTGGATCTTAAAGTGAGATACAGTATTATTAATGGTTGAGGTTGTAATTTTCAAGCCTCTTCTCTGTCTCCCTTAAGGAGACGGGAAACTTCTGTTCTCTTCTGCACCTGCTATTCCACCAGAATTGAGCCCTCTGTTAAATGAGGTTTGAATTTCACCTGTTTGACTTGATGCTATGAAGACACATCTCTAAACTCAGGCTGGGACATTTTTGTTTGTTTCTCTTGTTCTACAAACTCTTTTGCAAATGGAGGTCAAGAAGCTTCCAGTCATCATTAGATCTGGAGAACTTAATTTGCTACATACAGTGATAGTGAGATGCTTCTGGACAATCAAATCAGGCCAGGAAATCATTGCTAATTTTCAGGTTTCATGTTGGCCAATCAAGAAGTTGACTTACCTCATTCCTTTTGGTCATCTTATATACAAATGGCATTAAACATAGAAAATGTCAATTGATACTTAAATTGTCACAGACTGAGATGTGAAATGAGCTCAAGTGGGGAGCTTTGATCCATCTGTTCATTCATTTTAAGTATTCAGCTGGAAATATGTGTGGAGAGCCTTTCATACATGAGTGGCCCAGATGTGGATTCAAAGGAAGAGCTTGTTGTTGCTCTTGTTTTAATCTAAGGATGTGGTCAGTTACAAAATGACCATAATTTTTTCCCTCCTGGGGATTGAGGGTGAAGCTGTAAATGTTCCCGTCCAAAAGTAGTTTGTTTTGGCCAATGGGACATAAGCAAAAATGATGCAAACAGAGGCTTGAAAGGTTCTTGCTTAGTGAAGCTGTCCCTTTTGATGCTTCTGGTCTTGGTATCCATGAGAAGCAGCACTGGGCAGCTTGATAGATGATGAGAAGCACATGCCTCATCACTAGCCAATTGCCAAACCTGTGAGTGAGGACATGGTGACCCAGCAGACTCAGTTGACCCTCCAGCTGATCTGAAATGCGTGACCTGAGATCAGCTGAACCTGACCCAGAACATTTATTTGAACTAAGTAAATGGTAGGTGTATTGTATTCACCCATTGAATTTGGAGGTGGTTTATTAAACAGTAAGGGTTAACTGACATAGGATGTGAGAGCAATACTCCTTTAAAACAGTTCCATTGGAAGGCAGGTAACATATACTATCATCAAGCTTAGATTACCAGAGTTTGCAGACAGAATTTTAGAAAGATGGCAGAAGTTGGGGAAGAAGAGTTTAGTTTTAAGGTTAATTGTAAAATCTGAGCAGAATTTGGGTATATATGAGAGCAGAAAGGACGTGATAGATGACAAGACATAACTGAGAGGTGAGAAGGAAACATGGGACTTAAATGTAAAATCTTAACTTTTTAGTTAATTTGGTGGAATATATCCAAATGATCTCACACTTCTGTAAAAGATCTAGCTTACCTCCAGCCCAGGCCATTTGAGGTGGTAGCTCCAGAAATAAACCTGAAATATTCTAATATTTCTGTCCTGTTATGCTTATAGTGTTAAGTTCAGAGCAAAAGAGTTTAATTGGGTTGTGAAATTTGGATGAGGCCTAAAAAAGTGTGTTTGGAAAAGCAAGTGCTTGTACTAATCTCTCTAGTCACGTAAAGAAGTTTTACTTTATTCAGTTTACAAGTTAGGAATGAGAAGTTAGTTAAAAAGCATTCTGTTTACTCTCTTCTTAGCTCTTCTATCTTATTGTGCACAAAATATTATTCTTCTGCATTTGAAATGATTAACCCATACTTTAGCTTTTCAGTACATGACAAGATTGTGCCAAATTGAGAGTTGCTGTAACTAATTGCTAATCAGGGTCTAATCAAAATTGTCATAATATATCTTGTTAACAGTACATGTATATGAGCTGAAATTCAATTAATATGCTTTTTATTTCTACTGAATTCACATTATGCTGTTTAACTCTACTTCTCCTTCAGATCATGGTCAAAGAACCTCCTCAAAGAGGCCTTATTTACCAAACTATTTCGGTTTTATTAGTGGTTTCATCGAGCTGTGCTCACTTTATGGGACTTCTTTCAGAGTTTGTTTGCACTTTCACTGAATGAAATCTGTTGTCTTCATTGAATTGTAGGCTTTTTGAGAGCAATGACCAAATATCTTGGTATTTAATATTTTGTTCTCGGTGTGGAGCTCAGTGTCTGGCATCTGCTAGGAACTGAACAAATATTTGGAGGAAATAAATGTGTTAATGTAGAGATAGCTCTTTTGCTTCCATGGGGCCCCAGTTTAAATGCTAACAGTGGAAAGGTGAGGTGAATTTATTCTGGTCGGAGGCAACAGCTGAGATCCTAAGTGGAAAGAGTTTAATACAGTCAAGCAGCAGCAAGTCCAGGCAAAACCAAAGCTAAGTGATCCACAGGGGAACATGGGTTCAGAGAGGAAGTCAGGACCACATTCACATGGGGCTTTCTAGGTCATGGTGAGAGCTTGGAGTTTAAGTGCAGTGGGGGAGAGACTGCAGGGTTTAAAGCAGGGTGATGATGTCATGTGTACTGAGGTCACTCTTGCTCCTGTGCAGAGAGTGGGAGGAGCTTAGGAGGTGGGTCAGAAGCTCTAATTAGTGAGGGTTTGGGCCTCTTCTTGGTTCATGCTTAGAGTATGGAGAAAGGTAGATGAATTTGTGATGTTTTCTGAAGAATCATTGGGATGTGCTTGACAGATATAAAAGGAATTGTGATATTTCCCATGTTTCTGTCCTTAGTGATTGAGTGTCTGGTGTTCAATTCACTGATGCTAGGAAACCTATATGTGAGGTGCCAATACATTGGAATAGGGGTGGAGAAACCACGGTTCTGTGAGTAAAAAGATGGAAATCAGTGTACTACACAGGCATTAATGGAAAGAAAGCTAAGAAAGCTTTATTACTGTCAATAAGGAGATTTTAGAACAGGAAATACTACCCAGAGAAAAAAAGGAATATTTCACAGTGATAAAGAGGTCAATTCATCAATAGTCCTAAATGTGTTTGTATCTGAGAACAGAGCCTCCCATCACAAGAAGGTGAGTTTGATGGAAAGGAGAAATAGAGAAGTCCGTAATCATAGTTGGATATTTCAATATTCTATTCCCTTAACTGATGAAATGGGTGGAGGAAGTAGGTAAGGTATAGAAGACTTGATCAACATTGCTGTCATACATGATCTGTTTGAATATTTCACCTAGCAGCAGGGAACATACACCCGGAACATTCACTGCGAGAGATCATATGTGGGGCTATAAGACAAATCTTAACAAACTGAAGAGATTTGAAGCCATGTAATGGATGATCTCTGAGCAAAAAAGAATTAAACTGGATCTTTGTAAGAGTATCTTAAAATTTGGTAAGTGTTTGGAGATCAGACAACATATAAATAATCCATATTTCAAAGACAAAATCACAGGGAAAATGAGAAAATATTTTGAACTGAGAATGAAGTAATTTCAGATCAAAATGGGTAAGATGCAGCTAAGTAATAATTAGAGGGAAATTTTTTGTATTAAATGCTTATGTTAGAACAGAAGTATCAAATTAATGGGCTAAGCTACTGCTAATGAGACTATAGCAATATGAGAAAATTAAACCCAAAGCGAGCAGAAGGAAGGAAGTAATAAGCATAAATCAATAACTCAGTGAAATAGAAACAGAAAAATAAAAAGGCAGGGTTTTAAAAAAGACTAATGAAAGTGGGAAATCTTTAGCCAGACTGATCAGAGAAGAAAGGATAACCAAGTTACTATTAGGAAAGACAGATAACATGGAACAACTGGGTTACATTGCAAAGATGAGAGATTTATTTAACATTCAGAGGTCAGTATAATTCATCATTACAGTTTAAAAATTATAACTCAAACGATTATCTCAGTAAATGCAAAAAAATTTAACAAAATCCATAACAAGAACTTGCAGCAGATAGGTGGGATACACGCTTCAGCTTTATAAAGGACGCCATATTCAGTTATCTTGCATTGTTAAATCAGAAACAAGGCACTTAATGCCTGGCTACCTCCTCATTTTATTACATAATACCCAGAATCAAGAAATGTCATAAGTGGTAAAACAGCATGTTCTTGCAGTAGTTTCTACATTGCCATTTTTATTTTCTTTTTAAAAAATTTCTTATTGTTTAATTGGAGGATAATTGCCTTGCAGTGTTGTGTTGATTTCTGCCATGAATCACCATGAATCAGCCATAGGTATACATATGCCCCTTCCCTCTTGAGCCTCCCTCCCACCTCATCCCACCCCTTTCAGCTGTCACAGAGCACCAGGCTGAGCTCCCTGCACCAGACAGCAAGTTCCCTTTAGCTGTTTTACATATGGTAATATATATGTTTCAGTGCTATTCTCTTAATTTGTCCCACCCTCTCCTTCCCTTGCTGTGTCCATAAGTCTATTGTCTATGTCTGAGTCTATGCCTGCCCTGAAGATAGGTTCATCAGTACCATTTTTCTAGATTCCATATGTATGTGTTAATATATGATATTTGTTTTTGTCTTTCTGAGTTGCTTCACTCTCATAGGTTCATCCACCTCCTTAGAACTGACTCACATGTTCCTTTTTTTTTTTATGGCTGAGTAACATTTTATTGTATATATGTACCACAACTTCTTTGTCCATTAACCTGTTAGTGGACATCTAGGTTACTTCCATGTCCTGGCTAATGTAAATAGTGCTGCAGTGAACACTGGGGTACATGTGTTCTTTTCAATTATGGTTTTCTCAGAGTATAAGTCCAGTAGTGGGATTGCTGTGTCATATTGTAGTTTTATTCCTAGCTTTTTAAAGAAATCAATGTACTATTCTCCATAGTGGCTATATCAACTTACATTCCCACCAGCAGTGCAAAAGGATTCCTTTTCCTCCATATCCTTTCCAGCACATTATTATTTTCAATCATCAAACTAAATTGGTTTAGTGTTGTCCCCAAGTGATGTTCTATTGCTCTCTCGCTTTTCTCTAGGTGTTCAAAAGCTGTCTTTAGTGTCTATGTGGATAGACACTGATGGGGAATCATCAGTGGTCTTAGAGGCAGACTTTAAAGACAGTGTGGTCTGTGGGGTGGAAGCTACTTGAATGTGGAAGCTGGGTGGAGATAGATAAACTCTCAAGTACCATACACAGCAGCTTGGCTATTTTCCATCTTAACTAAAGGGTCAATGACAAATCATCCCCACCCCCAGACTTGGAGTTATTGAGTATTTTGCTATAGTGGCCCCTCCTTGTCGAGTGACTGCGTGCTTCCCATGACGATGAAGCCCAGTAACTGGTCAAATGTTCGATTACTCATCGTAATACGTATAATTACATTGTATTTGTATGGCCAACACAGGTTGATCCTGTGTGCTGTATTTCTGGGCTTCCCTGGTAGCTCAGTGGTAAAGAATCCATCTGCCAGTGCAGAAGACACAAGTTTGATCCCGGGGTCAGGAATATTCCGTAGATAAGGAAATGGCAACCAACTCCAGCTCCACTATACTTGCCTGGGGAATCCCATGGACCAAGGAGCCTGGTGGGCTATAGTCCATGGGTTTGCAAAAGAGTTGGACATGACTTAGCAACTGAGCATGCTCATACTCCTGTATTTCTACCAACTCATCTTAATTATCTTAATATTAATCTCGTGTTTATAAATTTAGAGTGAATATAACTACTGACAACACTGAAGTATCTAGGTTTTTTACATGTTGAAAATTATTTTCTGTATTTGACTGCAGAGTCCTTAAATTAAGATGAGAAAAAGGTAGTGATACTGCTTTGTAAACCTTTTTATTTTATGAGCAGTGACAAAATAACTGTTAATTCCAATTGTATATAGGGCTATTTATTCAAAACTATCTACATTTCCATCCTGAAACTCTGAGAGTAAAAGTGTTGAAAGGTTATTTTAGTGTTAGCATCCAGAAAAGTTTCATTAAATTTCATAATGGATAACAGATACGGGGATGGCAAGCTTGGTAATTTTTCACTTCTTTTAAACAACATTTAAGAATCATGAGTTAGTCCTTTTCAACATTGTGGGTTTGTATGTTTGCTGTGTGTGTGTGTGTGTGTAAAATTATAACTATGGTTACCACCTCAAATTTATTTCAAGCC
This sequence comes from Neotragus moschatus, assembly GCA_006410615.1. Lineage (NCBI taxonomy): Eukaryota > Metazoa > Chordata > Mammalia > Artiodactyla > Bovidae > Neotragus > Neotragus moschatus. The sequence continues at coordinate 2,639,905 of SJYA01003091.1, read as the reverse complement.
TGAAAAGGGCAACTTTAATCCATTATAAATGAGAGCAAGAATGAATTAAAGTCATAGTTTTTGATTTTGCTACCAGAAGAGAGAATAGGGGACTGCAGCCCATTGCATGTACAGTCCCTCATTTGACAGCTTTCCTGTTGGTTTTGTATTTTTGCCTCCTACTCAGATTTTGCTATGGCTTTGGCTAAGAAGAGAGTCAGAATGTACTGTGGGGGTGTGATCAAGAGAACAAGAGAATTACAACTCTTCAGAATATGACAGAATATACCATTTCTTGAGCTAAAATTAAAAAATAAATATAGTTAATTCAAACAGACCTTTAAAATGTACATTCAGTTTAGCTCTTAAGCTTGAATGCATCTAGAAAGAAAAACAGAGTTCATCAATTAAGTATCTTCTTCTATATTTGGTGGTGTTATGGTCACTTCCACCAGCCCACCAGCTAAGATGACGCAAACAGCTGCAAAATCGTGGGAGGAACAAACAGTAGAAATATGAGCAATTATGCAGTATATCACTCTGTCTTTCTTTTAACTGCTGCCTTTTGATAGCATGCTGTGGTTAGCAGGGGAAAGTGACCCTAGGGATCTTCTACTTTGTTTCCAGAATATCTTTGAAAGTGATTCTTCTGGAATGTAATTAAAACTTGATAATGAAATTCTTACCAGGAAGTATTAATGTCAAAGACAAGGTTGAAGGTGGAGGAGAGAGGAGACCAGTGTTGGGTCAAATTCCCTTGGAGGGCTGAGTCCTGAGAAGGGTGGATAGAGGTGGCCATAGAATTGGAGATGGCAAGGATGGAAGTCAGGGAGTGAGGGTTCCTGCACTGTTCTGCCAAGTTCTGTGTCTAGAGTTCAGCTGTTACTTTCAACTCAAAAAATTTCAATGGCCACTGTCTGCAGGATATAGACCACATGGAGGATTAAGGACACAAATGACCAATCAGCCTTCTCTTATTCCTCATTCTCACATTTATCCTGTCCCTTGAGATGCTGCATCCTTAATGTAACCAAGAAGATTTGAACCTTTTCAAGAATATCTGTCCCTACCTTGTGTTCCTATTGTACCCAGTTGAAATGTTTCTGCCTTTCATAATGGTTTATAACTCCCCGTAAGAGGTAAAGTTATTTTCTGTTCTGGAACCTTCCTTCTGGTTTGTTAATTCATATATAAGAGAGTTTGTCTCATTTACTAGGTTTATCCATTTGTGGCCCCACACTGGATTATGTACTACTTTTTCTCTTTGTCTTGTCTTCATTCTTAGCATTTATACTACAGCATGATTAGATAACCACTAAATGTTTCAAATTGAATATATAGAAGACAGTCATTTAAGTCATGGTTGTCATGATTAGAAAATCTCAAAAAGGAATTAAGGCTATGGAGGATAGTCTTACTGTTCTTTGCTGTTCTTAAGATGGTGCATTTATAACTTTTAAAATTTATGTGACAGAGGCAAGTATTGGTAAGACAAGCAGAGCTTGTTTTCTTGTGGAGAAAACAAGATTCAGGTATGTCTTGATGAAAAATTTTATATTAATCAGGAGTCCAGTGAAATATTTTAAATATTAGTAACAAACCTAAGACATTTCAGGACTTGAATATGAAAGATTATCTTCAGGATACTGTTCTTATTTAGGCAGGTAAATACAGTTTTTAAAAACATTGAATAGTAACGGTGAAAGTGGGCACCCTTGTCTTCTTCCTGACTTTAGGGGAAATGCTTTCAATTTTTCTCCATTGAGGATAATGTTTGCTGTGGGTTTGTCATATATAGCTTTTATTATGTTGAGGTATGTTCCTTCTATTCCTGCTTTCTGGAGAGTTTTTATCATAAATAGATGTTGAATTTTGTTGATGGCTTTCTCTGCATCTATTGAGATAATCATATGGCTTTTACTTTTCAATTTGTTAATGTGGTGAATTACATTGATTGATTTGTGGATATTGAAGAATCCTTGCATCCCAGGGATAAAGCCCACTTGGTCATGGTGTATGATCTTTTCAGAGCAGAAAAAGAAATAAAAGGAATCCAGATTGGAAAAGAAGAAGTAAAACTCTCACTGTTTGCAGATGACATGATCCTCTACATAGAAAACCCTAAAGACTCCACCAGAAAATTACTAGAGCTAATCAATGAATATAGTAAAGTTGCAGGATATAAAATCAACACACAGAAATCCCTTGCATTCCTATACACTAATAATGAGAAAGTAGAAAAAGAAATTAAGGAATCAATTCCATTCACCATTGCAACGAAAAGAATAAAATACTTAGGAATATACCTACCTAAAGAAACTAAAGACCTATATATAGAAAATTATAAAACNAGTCTAGGTTCGATGCAGGAGGCTTGGGGCTGAAGCGCGGGGATGATCCGGAGGGATGGTGAGGGGAGGGAGGGAAGAGAGGGGGTCGGGATTGGGAGCTCATGTACACTCGTGGCTGATTCATGTCAATGTATGGCAAAAGGAATACAGTATTGTAAAGCAAAACAAATTAAAAAATAAAAATTTAAACTTAAAAAAAATAATAAAAAATTGAAGAATGGTGCCTTAAGTCACCATATATGTTCTTAATGAACTTGCAAATTGCAAATTACATTTTTGAAATAGAGAAGAGACCTTGCTTTTCCCAGATTTTTTTTTTTTTTTTTTTTTTTTGCCTCAAGATGGAACTCTCCAGTATTTTCTCCAGAAAGGCCTTTCTGAGTTTATTCTCACAGTACTTTCCCCCACCCTGTTCTCTGCTTGGAAAGCAATTCCACATCGGGTTACTGAAAACTTACACTGAGAGTTGGCTTAGCTCATTGTTTTATTAGAGTTTGTCTGTATTTGAATTGGGCTTTGATTTTTAGCATCATGTTAAAATGTTCAGATTTGCTACCATTTTTCAGGCCATACAGTTTTATGGTCCAACAGTTCATATCTTAAATAATTCTNTTTATTCTCACAGTACTTTCCCCCACCCTGTTCTCTGCTTGGAAAGCAATTCCACATCGGGTTACTGAAAACTTACACTGAGAGTTGGCTTAGCTCATTGTTTTATTAGAGTTTGTCTGTATTTGAATTGGGCTTTGATTTTTAGCATCATGTTAAAATGTTCAGATTTGCTACCATTTTTCAGGCCATACAGTTTTATGGTCCAACAGTTCATATCTTAAATAATTCTTAGAGAAGGAAATGGCAACCCACTCCAGTATTCTTGCCTGGAAAATCCCATGGACGGAGGAGCCTGGCAGGCTGCAGTCCATGGGGTACAAGGTCAAATACCGCTGAGCAAAGAGTCAGACACGACAGGGCGACTTGACTTCACTTCATTCTTTGTATAGATTTATAAATTTTGTGTCAAGCAGTTGCGGTGCACTGCATTTTCGTTCCATTTATGAAGGCTGAAACCATAGCTGAAACGTTCTTGTTTTAATGATGTCTGAAAAAGAAAGAATCCTGGGAAGTGTGTGAACCATTTGCCATATCTGGATGCTATGCTGTTTCTTTATTTTTGGCTAGATCTTTCCTTTTTAATGTCACTTCTTGTGAGTAGAGTAATATCCCTATTAAAAAGGAAAGTTTTAAATTTTAATGTATTTTAGTCACTCTTTTGTACATTCCCAGTTGCAACAGCTGCTAAAGTTTGTGTTAAGTCATTTAGGGGATCAAATTCTAATTATTCTTCAACTGTCTGACTTTCTCTTCCGTCCCAACCTGTGTTTGAGATTCTGGAGGGATACAGAGATACTTAAATAGAAACAAAGCCACGGATGAAGAGTGAGTATGCAGCCCACTTGGGGAGGTTGTTAACTTTCAGACTTTTTAGTGTCTGTCAATTCAGTAAGAATTATTCACAAAATAGTGACTCCAGGGCTCCAGAAAACTTTACTTTACAATCCTTTACTCTTAATTTCAGAAGCAGAATATATAAAAAGAAATAACGCTCCTTTATTGTTAGAATATACAGGAAACCACATTGAATAAATTTTCAGCGATAACTCCATTCCTTGATACCTGAAAAGTGACACTACTAAATGAAAACAATTACTGTGTATCATGTTTATAGATCATGTTGTGGTAGGTCATGGTCTGGCAAATTATTAGAGCAAATCAAACCTACTAATAAATTGAGTCATGTGAGTGGACCATATAATTCAGGAAAGATAGTAACAGATTAGGAGTTGTGTGTTAAATCCAACAGCCAGTCATAAATAGGTGTCCCCACTGTGGGAGGGCAGAGTAGCAAGGAACTGTGGTCTATAGTCCACCTGCCAGTGCAGGCGAGGCATGAGACGCAGATTCTCTCTGGATTGGGATGATCCCCTGGAGTAGAAAATGGCAACCTGCTTCAGTATTCTTGCCAGAAAAATTCTATGGTCAGAGAAGCCTGACTGGCTACAGTCCATGGGGTCTCAACAGTCAGACATGGCTGAGTGCACGTGCACGTGGGCATGTGTAGGAAGTAGGAAAGCAGAGTTCCCTTTATCCCCTGTGCTCTTCCCACTGTATAGCACAGGGAACTATATTCAACATCCCGTGATAAACCGTAATGGAAAAGTGTATCAAAAAAGAATGCATATGTAAAACGGGTGGAGAAGACAATGGCAACCCACTCCATTTCCCAGCCCACTGGGAAATCCCATGGACAGAGGAGCCCGGCGGGCTACAGTCCTTGGGGTCGCGAAGAGTCAGATGACTGAGTGACTAGACTACCACAGAAGCATGTAAAACTGAGTCCCTTTTCTGTACAGTACAAAAGTTGAGATTCTGGAGGGATACAAAGATTGTAAGTCAATCTTTGTTTTAATACAACATTGTAAGTCATTATATTGTAGTGTAAGTATTAAGTCAGTGTAAGTATTATACTGTAATCAAATAATGATTGGCATTTGTCACCTATGAAGCATGTTACCCATAACTGTGAGCTCCTTGTGATGCCTATGTGAGATTATTATTGCTTTCAGAGGATGCCATGCTATGGATTAATAATTCACAGACAAACATTAGCCATCACAAGTGAAATCTCTCAGGTCAAACCTTCATCCATTCAGTCAACTTTAACTGAGTGCTTTCTGTGTGCTAAATTTTGTGCTTCTTGACTCATTCTTGCTTCAGAGTAAGACAATTAATATATCATGCAGATATTAGAGATAATCTGATGTATATTTAAAAGATTCATGAGGTTATTTTTTTCTTTAATAACTTGTACCTGAGCTGAATTAACTTTTATTAATTTAACTTTAAAAATCACTTTCTTTTAAAATTAGTTGACCTTCAGTCTAATTTCAAAGATGTAATTGCAGTGGACTTGGTAATTATAATAAATATCATTTTATCCATAATACCTAAAAGATTATAACTTTTCCACTGTCTTAATTCTACAAAGAATTTTAGGTAATTTACTATTTTAAAACTCCTGAAAATTAATATAATTAGAGACTGTTCAAAAGATTTGTGTGTGCTCAGTTGCTCAGTCATGTCCGACTCTTTGTGACCCCATGGACTGTAGCCTGCCAGGTTCTTCTGTCCATGGAATTTTCCAGGCAAGAATCCTGGAGTGGGTTGCTATTTCCTCCTCCAGGAAATCTTTCCAACCCAGGGATCAAACCTGCATCTCTTGTCTCTCTTGCTTTGGCAGGCGTTTTCTTTACCACTGCACCACCTTAGAAGCCCTGTCAAAAGCTAATTATTAACAGGAGAAAGAATTTCCAGGGATATTTCTATAGCAAATACACATTTAATTCATTGAAAAATGTCTAAAAAGTACAATGGTAGCCTATGCAGTCCACGTTATTATCTAAAAGTATTAATAGCAATAATGTATACACTACTTGCCATATGGCAGGTAATGTGTAATCATGTTACATATATAATTATGTTCTTACAACTCTAAGGTTCAGTTGATGGTTACTAATCCAATTTTGCAGATGAGGAACTTGGAATTAAGTTAGTTGCTCATCTACTAGGAGACATAGCTGAGCACACCACCCTAGCAGTTTGATCTTAGGGTCCCTGCTCACAAACCCTCCTTCAAATTAAGTTAATGCCTATATTAAGTTTTAAATCTTATAGATAATACATTTTAATTTAATTCTTAAGATTTAATTTTGAGGGAAAATTGCTATTGTTCTTCAGATAAATGTTTATATTGTCCCTCTGTAAACCATGAAGGTGTAGCTGTTTTAGCTTGTTGAAATCACCGCATTATTTTCATTTCTGTAGACACTGGGTATCTCATTGTCTCCTCTGTCAAACCTCTTTGATTTTTTTTCTATGCCATAATCACTCCCAAGGTTCTGTTTTCTGGACGTCCTTGTTAATTTATTTGAACATGTGTGTTCCATTTATCCAGACGCTGGGCTAGGTTCTGGGGAAGCAATGGGCTAAAAGACCAGCAAACCTAATTCTTGCTGTTATAAGGTTTATATATTAGAGGGAGAATCATGCTATAAATCATTATTGTATGATCAGTTATTTCATTACAATTATAGAAGTCCTATCACTGGAGAAGGAAATGGCAACCCACTCCAGTATTCTTGCCTGGAGAATTCCATGGAGAGGAGCTTGGTGGGCTGCAGTCCATGGGGTCATAGACTGTCGGACACGACTGAGTGACTAACACAGCACATGTAGAGAAGTCCTATGAGATTCTGAAGCCAGGCCACTTGACGTAGTAGGGGATTTGTGAAGCCTTCTTGAAGGAAGTAATATTCGCAATGAGAAATGAATGAGAGTAACAAGAATTAGACATTTGCAGTTTGGGAAATCACAGAGGTTCATGAAATTGTGTTCAATTCTCAGCTCAGCGCTTGGTTTCTCCTTCCAGATGTCCTTCCACAGATCCCATGCCTTGTTATGTAGTGGATGGTTTCTTCTGGGCATAGTTTCTAGAATCAGAATCTGCATACCTGGCTGGCCCTGAGTCGGTTTGATGTGTTAGCATTTGGCTATTGCCCGGGCATTTGAAAAATCAGCTTCCAGTGGTTGTCTGGACGCAGATCTAGATTGCTCCATTTCATCTGCAAGCAGAAGATAGCTCTCTCTCTTCCCCACAGAATCCTCATCTCTCTCTACTCTTGGGGGTAGCTGCAGGTTTTGAAGCTGGTCTTGAAGCTCACTGTCTTTATACTTGGTCCTAACCTTTAACTTCGGCCACCTGGTGTGAAGAGCCGACTCACTGGAAAAGACCCTGATGCTGGGAAAGATTGAGGGCAGGAGAAGGGGACCACAGAGGATGAGGTGGTTAGATGGCATCACTGACTCAGTGGACAGGAATCTGAGCAAGCTCCAGGAGATAGTGGAGGATAGGGGAGCCTGGGTTGTTACAGTCCACGGGGTTGCAAAGAGTTGGATACGACTTGGTAACTGAATAACAACCATCACCACTTTAGTTCAAAGAAGTTCACCCTCTTTGTCATCGTCTTAAATTTATTCCAGTAAGAGATGCCATCATTTCAGAAGGCTGCTTCCTGGCAATCTTCTTGCTCTCCCAGTCCTCCAGGTTGGTGACTCCTCTTTTTGTTCGGATGAAAGCCTGTGAACTTTTCTTATCTCAGAAATGCTAGTAAGCCAGGACCCACTGGTAAGGGAGAGATAATGTCTTAGGCTGTCAGATGATCCATCTGGTTCTTTACAGCTCAAGTTTTCACTTTCAGTGAACTGCCAAAGTTTTCTCTTGTGCTCCTGCTCACATGAGTTAGTTTTTACAATCAGTTTTAAGTGAAAGAGAGATCCTCAACTCACCGGGACGAACTTCCCTTGTAGAGCTTCTGGGCTCAGATCTTCTCTTAGTCAAGTCTTTTCCTCGGATGGCTTCCCTGACGGCTACTCAGACCACCCTGTGCAACGCCATGGCTACCTCCACTCCCACACCCAGGCCCTTTCTGTTAACTAGCCCAGCACCGGGTTTGATTTGTTTTTTAATTCCACAGCACATAGCACCTTCTAACCCACCATAAAGGTCCCTTACTAGTCACAGCAAATGTTTATTGTCTGTCCTTGGTGCTATGGTGTAAGCGCCATGTGTCAGATATTTTCTCTTGCAAAGAGTCAGACATGACTGAGCAACTAACATTTTATTATACTTTAAAAGAATTTATATTTTAATAAACGCTAGACATAATAAAAAATTCTGTATGTTGGTGTAGAATTTAGTATATCATGAAATGCAGTATGAGATTGCTAAGTTGCTTCAGTCGTGTCCGACTCTGTGCGACCCCATAGACGGCAGCCCACCAGGCTCCCCAGTCCCTGGGATTCTCCAGGCAAGAACACTGGAGTGGGTTGCCCTTTCCTTCTCCAATGCGTGAAAGTGAAAAGTGAAAGTGAAGTTGCTCAGTCGTGTCCAACTCTTAGCGACCCCCTGGACTGCAGCCCACCAGGCTCCTCCATCCGTGGGATTTGCCAGGCAAGAGTACTGGAGATTTAGATTAGTAATTATGATGACCCATTATGTTTAACTCCTTTTTCTTCAGAATTGGAGTTGAGACTATGTGAAATGTGGTGTTAAAGACCTCGGACTCTGGAGTCAATCTGTATTCAAATCCCAGATTGCATCATCTTAGTTGTAGGACACCAAACAGGTTTTTAAATATTTTTCAATTTTTTATATGTAAAGTACTTTAAAAAGTGCTTAACAAAGTGTTGGTACCAAGAACACTCATTACTGAGCTATCCCTTAGGAAAAAATTTTAATGAAATTCTTGGCATTGGATCTAGAGGAAACCATATGTAGGATACAAAAATAGAATTAAGTACCAGTAATGAGCTGCTAAAAATGTTCAAGGATAAAAATTTCTGAATGATACACTAATGGCCTATAATTTCTTGTGTTGGAATCTATGTAGAAATCTCAAGAAGGAAGTAAACAGAACTTGACTTTAATATGGCGCCTGGATTGTTCAGAACTTGTTACCGAAAGCTATTAAAGCCTAATATTATTTCACAAACATTGTTCTCCTATATTGTATTTGGTGATATAGATAGAAACTAGAAAGGCATCCCTGGCCTTTGGGGCTTATTATCTAAATAAAACAGACAGAAGTGAAACAACCACTATAATTATCCCAGTGGGCACTCTAAAAAAGTGAGGCTGAGGCATAAATTAGGAGGTTTTATGATTTAGAGGGTAAAAAGATTTTGTCTTTGTCAAAGTTTAGCTGATACAATAAAATGCTGAATAGTTAGTGCCCAGGAGCCTAGATGCAGATGGATTTTGCCCAGAGGGAGAGCACTTCCTTAATCAAATAGGATGCTTGTGCCGAACGCACTGGAATTTTACTTTGACTGATGCCTAGGCTTCCTTTGTTTATTGCTGCAGAGTTTTGGAGTTGTTTTTCTCTTTAGACCTAGACTTTAGAGAAAGAAATAAGTCAGCATTGTTTGCATGCAAGCATAGGGTAAAGGTGCATTTAATGGCCCAAGTAAAGAAGAGCTTGAAAGAATTGAATCCAAGAGGGAATTGTTAAGATGGTGCGTTAGGCATGGGATTGGAGAATTGCTGACATTTATGAAAAGCCAGGATAGGGAATCTTTTTTTTTTTTTGACATTTTTTCCTTCTTGTGATAACTTTTAATATCAACTCTTTTACCAACTTTCAAATATACAATACAGAATTAGTAACTACAGTTACCAGGCTGTACATCACATCCCCAGGACTTACTTTATAACTAAAGTTTGTACCTTTTGGTTTCTTTCACCCATTTTGCTCCCCTTCACCCCCCACCTCTGGAAACCCTCCCCATTTCCCCCTTTGCTGCAGAGCAAAAGGAAAACACCCAAGTGGGAACAACTAACTGAAGCTGATGCAGAATCACATTCTGCTTTCACTGTACAGCTGTTCCCCTGTGGTTCCTCCCCTGCTGTATGGGGGCAATTAGCTAAGTCATTCTGGAATTCTAAAAGAATTCTATTCCTTTCCTCCCAACCCTTCTCTTTTTTTGCCTTTAAAAAAATTAATTTATTTCAGTTGATGGCTATTTTCTTTACGATATTATAGTGGTTTTTGCCATCCATCCACATGAATCAGCTATGAGTATACATGTGTCTTCCCCGCCCCTGCCCAGGATAGGGAATCATGTTCCAGAGTGACTTGCAGAAGCCTGGAAGCAAGAATGAAGGAACCCTTTCCCTTTGTGCATATAGAATAATATTTACTATTTAAATAGTAAAAGTGAAGGTGACATTTTTGTTGATTTGCAATGAGTGTCTTGTATTCTTACCTAATGAGTGCCTGTTTACATGCCAGGGAACTTAACCCAGGATACAAAGAGGAATCAGATGGTTCTTGTCCTCAAAGAACTCATGGCCCGGTGTAGGGAAGACCATAAAAACAGATATGCTGCGGGAAGCACAATGCTAAAGATACATTCATGGGATTATGAAATGAAAGAGACCTCTAATCAGATTGGAGGAGAGGAGTGGGTTCCGGGAACCTTCTTGAAGTAATGACAGATGAGCTAATAAGGAATGAGATGGGAACCCAAGGGGAAAGGCAGGGGTTGTGGAGGGATAAACTAGGAGTTTGGAATTAATATATACACACACTACTGTATATAAAATAGATAACCAACAATGACCTCCTATGTAGCACAGGGAACTATACTCAGTATTTAGTAGCAACCTATATTGGAGAAGGAAATGGCAACCCACTCTAGTATTCTTGCCTGGAAAATCCCATAGATGGAGGAGCCTAGTAAGCTACAGTCCATGGGGTTGCAAAGAGTCGGACACAACTGAGCAACTTCACTTTCCTTTCACTATAAGGGAAAAGAATCTGAAAAAGCATAGATAGATCCATCTATCCATGTTCCTATCTGTGTATAACCGAATCATTGTGTTATACACCTGGACTTAACATGACCTTGAAAATCAACTATACTGCAATTAAAAAAAAATGAAATGGAGAGTTTCCTGGGGAAGACAACAATTGAAACTTCATCACAGAGTTATAACTTGAAAAACACCAAATTAACTACACATACTTGTGTACACTCATTGTACACTCACAAAAACACGCAACAGTCCTAAAAAGAGGAAGAAAACAAAGTGTGTAATTGACTGCAGTTAAAGAAACTGGCGGCCAAGGAATCGAGAAGTATCTTCTGAGTACTAGCGTTTCCCACAGGAAGGGTTCCAGGCAGACCAAACCCTGGGGTAGATTTTTATTGTCTCATAAACAAGGACAGAGCCCAGGAATTCTAATAAAGATTGCAAAATTCCTCATCTGAGGCTTTCCTTTTTCTCCTGTCATTTAACTAGATGATAAAATATGGAGAGATCACCACACATTTAGCTTTCCAAGTGTAGCTTAGAAGAAAGCAAAACTGATTTCATAGACGATTACAGAAATCCAAGAAACCAGTCATAGCATCTCAGAGCAAACACTCTGGTCTTCCTTCTGTGGACTTTGAGAAGTGGTGTGAAGAGAAAGGAGATAGACCTTATGTTAAGAATTTCATTTTTTCAAAACCCTGCAAATGAAGTCGTGGTGCCCCCATCTTACAGAATAAAACTGAGGTTTAGAAATGCTGAATAACTTGCAGGTTGCAGAAGGGAAAGTCCTCGAGTGAAGATCTGCCTCATTCCTAAGGAGTCAACACTGTTGCTTTTTGTCACCTGCCACGTTGACTCCACCGTGTTACCTCCTTGACTTTCATAATTGTCTTCCCTTCTTGGTTCATCTTGAAGACTTTGGGCCAAGGAAGAAAGCACGAGCTAAACGGAAGTTTCTTTATGTCTCTTTAGAGTTCAGTTCTGCTTAAAGTTTTGGAGAAGTCAGAGGCTACCATTTAGAAGGAAGTGCTTAGTCCATGGTCACTGGCCTTTCAGAGCTGACCTCCTCATCCACACCTGCTCTGGTATCTTCAGATTCCCAGCCAAACTGCAGAACTCAGTGCAAATTCCCTTGTTCTCGCTTGCTTTTGACACCTAACTCAGCATTTTAAAACTTGTCTTTTCGGACCTACAGAACTCAGCACTGACTTACGTCTTCCCATGTATGTTGCATTATTTCTCTGTGCACTGTTTTCATTTCCCATATATTTCTGTGTGTGCCTTATTTCTCTGTGCACTATTTTCACTTCCCTATGTGGTTAAAGGCCCAGTGTGCACAAACAGTGCTGTAAGTTCTGACCCTGAAGCACAATGCTGATCACACATTTTCAATGAAAGCTCTTGTCAGAGAGGATACCAGTAACCAAGTCCCGAAGTGAAAATTGAAATTGTATGTATTGTCATATTTTGGCTACCAACATCTAACCGATTATGTACAGGTCTATAGTTTGTGAAATATCCCCATATGCATTGTATCATTTGACACTGCATCAAATAAATGTACTTACATAACTTCATTGTGATAATGATCAGAAGAGGTTTACTTTTCAACTCACTTGCTAATGAATGCGACTATCACACTTGTTCTTCTGGTTTCTTCATCATGAAGAGGCTTGGATTTCACATGTCTTACTGTCTAGTAACTTATTTTTGCTTGGCTGGAGCGTTTAAAAGGTGAAGTTCATCTTACTTGGCAAAGCGTGTGATAGCACTTTCTTAGCTTGAGGCTCCCTGTTTTGTTCATTGGGTGTGCTGCCAGCTTTTCACATTGAAATTGAAGTTGACCTTTAGCGTTTTCCTCCCTTTTTTTCTTTTCTTAACAGAAGGTTCAATAATAGATCTGTTACATTTGTACGAATTTAAATCTTTAATTTGTGAACACAGCCTGTTCTTTCTTTTGGAATTCTTTGTTGAGTAACCACAGGACAATCTCTGCATTTTCATTGTTAATCTGATGGAAAGGTTTGATTTTCTTTCTTCTGGGAAAAAAAGATGTTTTAAGTTTTATATATATATAAAGTAACAAGAGAATTCACTACTTATACAGTCCCAAAGTAGTGAATTCTCTTGTTACTTAGGGTTTTCTCATTCGATTTATCTTCTGTAAATTGGAAACACCACTTGAGGTAGCTATGTTAGCTATAAGCTGTTAGATAGAGTAATTTTGACTCCTATTTCATGTTTCTGGTATATTTAATAGCTGCTTTTTATATGTTGTATTGTTGTGTGTTAGTCACTTGGTTGTGTTTGACTCTGTGACCCCGTGGCCTGTTGCCCACCAGGCTCCTCTGTTTATGGGATTCTCCAGGCGAGAATCCTGAAGTGGGCTGCCATGCCCTTCTTTTTATGTGGCTCGAAATAAATCTGTATTTATTAAGTGTTTAGTGGAAGTCAGCTGACGGCCATAGGCTGCCTGTATTTGGCTACAGATATTTAGGCAGTAAGCAATTTAAGCATAGGGAGAAGGCAGCAGCCCAGCAGGAAGAGGCTCAGACTCAGGACAGTCTGGGGGGTGACGTCTTGTGCCCCCTTGGCCACTGGTCAGGTGCACAGTCTTCCTCGAGTTATATAGTCTAAGTAATTCTTGTTTTCCTCACGTGGATACGTGAGTAGTGTGAATAACAAACATTGCTGCCATATCAGTGAGCAAGGCATGTCGCATCAAGCCATCACATGACAGCTGCCTCACCCCATGGTGAGCCCTGAGGGGACTCAGGATGGGAAGAGGATGCTCGCCTTCAAGCCCTCAGCCACTGGAGCCCACCACTCCACCCCACCCCCAGCCCCACAAAGGCACACCCCGAGAAGACTCAAGATGGCAAAACATAAGTTACTCCCCCGCCCCGACATTCTCCTTCTCTTTTTATTCTCACATCCTTCTAATATACTTTAGTGTTAGTCTCTCAGTTGTGTCCGACTCTCTGCGACCCCATGGGCTGCAGCTCATCAGGTTCCTCTGTAGAAGGAATTCTCCAGACAAGTATACTGGAGTGGGTAGCCATTCCCTGCTCCAGGGGATCTTCCCAACCCAGTTATAGAACCCAGGTCTGCTGCATTGCAGGCAGATTCCTCATCGTCTGAGCCACGTCCGTTAAAATTTGTGGAGGGACAGTAGTCTGATTGTTTGAAGAAGGAAAACCGGCTGTTGTCTCCCTGCTTCCAGTGCAGGCTTTCCATCAACCCTTCCTCGTGCACCCTTGTGCTCACCTTCCTGAGAACCTGGGGGTCAGACCTGTGAATCCGCTTGCCAGCTTCCTTCTCTTAGCACCTAGGCGATGCCTTCCTCTAATCTGATTAAGCCTTTATCAGTTGTCTGTCACTTTCCAGATTCAAAATTGCCTTGCTCTCGCCTGTCTTCTGTAATTCCCTCTCTATGGTATTTCAGAAGTGGCATCATTCATGAGACTGACATCACTGTACTCAGCAACTTCTCTAAACACAAAACTGAAATTCCTCTGACAAGTAAACAGTTGTTATGCCAAGTTTCCCTGAACTCTCCTCCTAGTTTCCACAGTCTTCTTTCCATTGTGGGTTGTTTTAACGTTGAACATGATGCGTAATATTGTGAAGTGATTAAAACCATGGGCTTTGGACTCAGAAAGATGGAGATGGATACTTCACATTACTGGCTTCAGATACTGAGAATGTTATCATCTCTTTCTGACCATGACATTATTGTTTGTAAAATTGGAATAACTATGGTACTTCACTTAGAAAATTGTGGAGTCTTATCTGGGACAGCATATGTTTTAAACATGTGTCCTTATGGACGCCGTGTGACTTCATTGTTACGATTGTTTCTTCTTGTTATTGTAAGTGTGCTCATTGTCTTTTCTCCTTCCTTTCCGGTTCCCCCGTGCTAACCTCTCACCTGGCCTTACATGGACACCCAGGCCAGGAGCTTCTTGACTTAAGTGTTGTTGTTTTTTTCTGTATCCCCACTCCAGGGCTTGGCACATGATAGGAAAGAAATATTTATTGTATTAGTGAATGCATTTATTTAATATCATTAAGACTGAATAGACTAAAACCTTTCTTCTTTCAGCTCAGAGAGAAAGAAATGAACCAAAGCCACTCAGATAATCTACTAACTGGACTCCACTCTTTCCTTCATTGATTTTTTTCCCCCATGCCTCCTAAGGACCAATCACTAGTCTGGGAGATGGGAATCCAACACTCAACAGAAAAGTATCCAGCTGTTAAACTCTAGTGAGCAGAAATAAGTATAAACGAACACATAAATGAGATCATTTTTCTTAGTGGTAAGTGCCACCAAGAAAATTAAATACAACAAATGATCCAGTAAAGTGAGTATCTTTGGATTCAGTGGTCAGCAAAGAAAGTGACCTTTCGTCTGACAATTGAATGACCAAAAATTGCCTGACTGTGAAATTCACTCTGGAAATGAGTGAGTACTTTTCCAAAGGGAACAGCTAGAAGACCCTAATGGGCTAGAATAAAGAATTCCTACAGATCAATAACCTATCATTCAATGGGCAATGACAAAGAAGCAAACAAATATATTTCAATATGTTAGGAGTCAGAATGTATTTTTGTAGAGTCACTAAGTCATGTCCGACAAACTCTTTGCTACCCCCATGGACTGCAGTCCCTGACCTTCACCATCTCCTAGAGTTTGTTTATACTCATTTCCATTGAGTCGACGATGCCACCCAATCATCTCATCCTCTGTCTTCCGCTTCANTACTTTAGTGTTAGTCTCTCAGTTGTGTCCGACTCTCTGCGACCCCATGGGCTGCAGCTCATCAGGTTCCTCTGTAGAAGGAATTCTCCAGACAAGTATACTGGAGTGGGTAGCCATTCCCTGCTCCAGGGGATCTTCCCAACCCAGTTATAGAACCCAGGTCTGCTGCATTGCAGGCAGATTCCTCATCGTCTGAGCCACGTCCGTTAAAATTTGTGGAGGGACAGTAGTCTGATTGTTTGAAGAAGGAAAACCGGCTGTTGTCTCCCTGCTTCCAGTGCAGGCTTTCCATCAACCCTTCCTCGTGCACCCTTGTGCTCACCTTCCTGAGAACCTGGGGGTCAGACCTGTGAATCCGCTTGCCAGCTTCCTTCTCTTAGCACCTAGGCGATGCCTTCCTCTAATCTGATTAAGCCTTTATCAGTTGTCTGTCACTTTCCAGATTCAAAATTGCCTTGCTCTCGCCTGTCTTCTGTAATTCCCTCTCTATGGTATTTCAGAAGTGGCATCATTCATGAGACTGACATCACTGTACTCAGCAACTTCTCTAAACACAAAACTGAAATTCCTCTGACAAGTAAACAGTTGTTATGCCAAGTTTCCCTGAACTCTCCTCCTAGTTTCCACAGTCTTCTTTCCATTGTGGGTTGTTTTAACGTTGAACATGATGCGTAATATTGTGAAGTGATTAAAACCATGGGCTTTGGACTCAGAAAGATGGAGATGGATACTTCACATTACTGGCTTCAGATACTGAGAATGTTATCATCTCTTTCTGACCATGACATTATTGTTTGTAAAATTGGAATAACTATGGTACTTCACTTAGAAAATTGTGGAGTCTTATCTGGGACAGCATATGTTTTAAACATGTGTCCTTATGGACGCCGTGTGACTTCATTGTTACGATTGTTTCTTCTTGTTATTGTAAGTGTGCTCATTGTCTTTTCTCCTTCCTTTCCGGTTCCCCCGTGCTAACCTCTCACCTGGCCTTACATGGACACCCAGGCCAGGAGCTTCTTGACTTAAGTGTTGTTGTTTTTTTCTGTATCCCCACTCCAGGGCTTGGCACATGATAGGAAAGAAATATTTATTGTATTAGTGAATGCATTTATTTAATATCATTAAGACTGAATAGACTAAAACCTTTCTTCTTTCAGCTCAGAGAGAAAGAAATGAACCAAAGCCACTCAGATAATCTACTAACTGGACTCCACTCTTTCCTTCATTGATTTTTTTCCCCCATGCCTCCTAAGGACCAATCACTAGTCTGGGAGATGGGAATCCAACACTCAACAGAAAAGTATCCAGCTGTTAAACTCTAGTGAGCAGAAATAAGTATAAACGAACACATAAATGAGATCATTTTTCTTAGTGGTAAGTGCCACCAAGAAAATTAAATACAACAAATGATCCAGTAAAGTGAGTATCTTTGGATTCAGTGGTCAGCAAAGAAAGTGACCTTTCGTCTGACAATTGAATGACCAAAAATTGCCTGACTGTGAAATTCACTCTGGAAATGAGTGAGTACTTTTCCAAAGGGAACAGCTAGAAGACCCTAATGGGCTAGAATAAAGAATTCCTACAGATCAATAACCTATCATTCAATGGGCAATGACAAAGAAGCAAACAAATATATTTCAATATGTTAGGAGTCAGAATGTATTTTTGTAGAGTCACTAAGTCATGTCCGACAAACTCTTTGCTACCCCCATGGACTGCAGTCCCTGACCTTCACCATCTCCTAGAGTTTGTTTATACTCATTTCCATTGAGTCGACGATGCCACCCAATCATCTCATCCTCTGTCTTCCGCTTCACCTCCTGCCCTCAATCTTCCCCAGCATCAGGGTCTTTTCCAGTGAGTCAGCTCTTTGCATCAGGTGGCCAAAGTATTGGAGCTTCAGCCTCAGCCCTTCCAGTGAGTATTCAGGGTTGATTTCCTTTAGGATTGGCTGGTTTGATCTCCTTGCTGTCCAAGGGACTCTCAAGAGTCTTCTCCAGCACTACAGTTCAGAGGGAATGGCATCTCCATCTGTGTCATGAATAAGACACTGAACTATTTTATCTGATCTGAATACTCTGAGAGAGAAGTCATTTTAGAGCAAAAATAGTGGTGAACAGGAACAATATTTGTGCTCAGAGCCAGGTCTAGACTATTGTTTTTGTTAATACAGGTGTGAAGTTTAATGCAAATATTAAAAAGAGGATTCCTAGAGGGAAAATAAAGCATTTTTTTTTTATTGTAAAGTCTGGAAGAGCATGACCTGTGTATTTGTGAGTATGTTTTTATGCAGGGTGAGGATAGCTATTGGGGAAAGCCTGAGGGAAACTCCGCTCAAAGTTTTGTTTTTTATTTGACTTTGATAGAGATCTTGACCAGTGCTGGTAACTCAGATTGTAAAGAATCTGCCTGAAATCTAGGAGACCCGGATTCAATCCCTAGGTTGAGAAGATCACTTGGAGAAGGAAATGACAACCAGCCCTAGTATTCTTGCTGGAGAATGCCATGGACAGAGGAGCCTGGCGGGCTACAGCCCATGGCGTTGCAAAGAGTTAGACACAGCTGAACGGCTAATGCTTTTCCTTTCACTTTCATGGTAGAATAGAGTTGGCAGGCATAATTTGTAAGTGGTTACAGATTTTTAAAAAACTAGTATCTTAGCAAAATAATTCCAAAGGTGATATTATAACAATAATATTGACAAAGTCATAAATAAGATGAAAGAGTGAGATCAGATATTATTGCTGTTGCAGGTTAAATCTTCTATTAAAAGACAAACTCTCTTAGAATGAATCAAAAAGCAATATCTTTCTATGTATTTTGTATAAACAGCTTATCCAAAATGAAAGCTCTCACTTTTTTTTTTACAAATAAACATAGTTTCATCACACAAATGAGAAAGAAAATTTGCCATTTTGTTAGACTGTGTTTCTTAATGTTCTGAGAGGATTTGTTGGTACGTGCGAAAGCTAATGATTGCTTGTAATGAAACATTTACGTGCAGTTTTAATAAATTTCTAATTGAACTTATCCTGAGGAATTACTTATACCCCTGGGCAATATATTTTACGATAGAAGTTTAAAAAATAGAAAAATTTCTGTGATACAGTAGAGGATGGATTGGTTATCGACAAATTACAGTTTAGAAGAATACTATACAGCCATTAAAACCGGATATCTGATATTATCCTTAGGTAATTTTTTTTGACAAAAACATTCTGGCAGGATGTAGAATAGATGTTAATGGTTTTTTTTTTTTTCCCCACTGTTTTTCATATACTCTGAGTTTTTATGATGAGTCATCACAATTTTTAAAAATCAGTTATATTTTAAAAAGCAAGACATTTCTACTTAGAGACAGTATAACAAAAGGAGCTTTTCATTTTCATAGATGCTCATTGCAGGCTCTTTTTGGCTCAGCTAAGTAATATGTTTAGAATTGAGGCAACTCTTTGGTGCTAAATCATGGTCATGAAGTTAGCATTTGTACATTAGAGAGTTTTCAAATAATTTGAAACACACAGGAGTGATTTACACACAAGAGTTATTTCTTCCAAGAAATCCAAAATGTTTTAGAGATAGACCTGTTGGATGTTCTTTCAAAATAAATTTATGTGAGCAGGGTGCTGTTAGATGGTATTATTATGACTAGAAATACATAAATACAGTATATTTCAGTGGTTCATAAATCATATTGTGTATCAGAATTACTCAGATGGCTTATTGAAGAAGAAATTGCTAAGCTTCAATCCCAGAGTTACTGATTGAGTAGGTCTGGGCTGAGGCCCAGTCATTTGCTAATGACTCTAACAAGTCATTCTCTAACAAGTTTCCAAGTGATGCTTACATGGCTGGCCTAGGAACCCACTTTAAGAACCTCTGATGTTAATTCTGACACTGAGAAGGCTCTCAGAGTACCCTGCTTTGTAAGCTAGCAACTGAGCCTGTCACAGTTTCATGCACAAATACACATAGAAGACACTAGACCCTGGAGACACAGATGATTTATTATAGCAAAAGTCACAGTCCGAGAACTGTCTTTCCTCTGGTTCCCTCTTCCCTCCCCCCCTTTCTGCAGTCCACCCTATGCTGTATTTAGTTCACTCAGTCATGTCTGACTCTCTGTCACTGCACAGATTGTACCCCGCCAGGCTCCTCTGTCCATGGGGATTCTCCAAGCAAGAATACCGGAGTGGGTTACCCTTCTCCAGGGAATCTTCCCAACCCAGGGATCGAACCCAGGTCTCCCACATTACAGGAGGATTCTTTACCACCTGAGCCACCAAGGAAGCCCAGGAATACTGGAGTGGGTAGCCTGTCCTGTCTCCCAAGGATCTTCCCGGCCTAGGAATCAAACTGGCATCTCATGCATTCCGGGGTGGATTCTTTACCAGGGAAGCCCAGCAATGCTATAAGAATGGATGTTCACCTGTGCTCACAGCAGGTTTGTATCCTAGAAGAGGAAGACCTCAGTTAGGAGACGCTGAGCTTTTGTTGGCTGCTGGCCCATCTACCTGCCTGTATCACAGGGAGAGAAAGATTGATTTCCCTTTATCCTGGAAGGTAAGCAAATCTCTTCCAGAGGCTCAGGAAGGAGAAGATCTTGTCTCCAGTGTTCTCTGTCCTAATGGAGATCCTATCACTAGCTTCTCAGGCTGTCTGAGATGCAGAGATTCCCCACAGTACCCTTGGCTCAGAATCCCAGGATGCTATGAAAGTGTGAAAATAGCCCAGGATAATAAAATAACCAGAGACCAGTGTTTCCACAGTGGTTATAGTGGATAGCTGAGAGAGACATTGACAATTTATTGTCATTGACAATTTATAGTTAAACATATTTTTATTTCCCCTTCGTTCGTAAGTTTTAGTAACGAGTTGCTCATTTTCTCATGTATATATTTTGAAACGTGAAAAATGAAAGTCACTCAGTGGTGTCTGATTCTTTGGGACCCCGTGGACTGTAGCCTGCCAGGCCCCTCTATCCATGGAATTCTCCAGGCCAGAATACTGAAGTGGGTAACCTTTCCCTTCTCCAGGGAATCTTCCCAACCCAGGGACTGAACCCAGGTCTCCTGTATTGCAAGCAATTCTTTACCATCTGAGCCACCAGGGAAGCCCAAGAATACTGGAGCAGGTAGCCTATCCCTTCTCCAGGGGATCTTCCCGACCCAGGAATCAAACTGGGGTCTCCAGCATTGCAGGTGGATTCTTTACCAGCTGAGCCACCAGGGAAGGCCTCTATGTGTTAGACTTCCATGTTATTTTGTCCACGATATAGTTTCTTAGGTGCTGTTTGGCAGAGGTGCCTTTTCTCCAGGTCACAAGGCTGCGTGGTTGAAAGAGAGCATCCACACAGTCAGATTCACTGGCTTGAGAACTCCTCCTTTGCCACTTGCTCACCTCTTCTCTGGATTCTAAACCTTATGTAAGCTCTCTGAACCCCAGATTCTTTCCTTCCTTATTCATTCCTTTCCTAATTGGCATATCTTTCTTATTCTATTAGGAGATAAAAGTAATATATACCTAGTGCTTTGTATGGGCTTCCCAGGTGGCGCTAGTGGTAAAGAATCTGCCCGCCAATGCAGGAGACCACAAGAGATGCAGGTTCGACCCCTAGGTTGGGAGGATCCCCTGGAGAAGGAAATGACAACCTGCTCCAGTTTTCTTCCCTGGAAAATTCCATGGACAAGAGAGCCTGGCAGGGTACAGTCCATGGGGGTTACAAAGAGTTGGACAGGACTGAGTGGCTGAACACACACACACATAGTGTGCATACACATGCACACACACACACAGTGCTTTGTATGACACCTATTACATAAAAGGTGTTAAGTAATGAGCTATTCCAAACTAACATGCAGACCTGCCCCATGTCCAATTGATGTGAAATACGAGTGGCCTTACTGGAATAACTCCAGATGACTCATCATTTATGGAAAACTGCTCTTTGATTAAAGATGTTGCAAGTTTAAATCCATTCATTGTCTGAGCAGGAACCAGCTGCTTTGCCAGGAGACTTCCCAGGCAGATGCCACCTGTTCTACCCATTAGTCCACAGGTGATGGGAAGACGGGACAATAAGGTTTCTAAGGACCATCGCTTGGCCTCACGAATGTGGTTCCAGGTAGTTATTTATTCCCCTGAAGCTGAGGTTGCCAACATCTAGCTGTAAAGAATTACTTTGGAACAGAAAATGTTTTATCCAACAGAGAATGTACGTATTATAGAGCTATTCATCAAGGCAACCAAGCTGAAAGTGGTATTAACTGCAGGATTTAGGAGAGAAAGAAACTGGAATTAATCTATAAAGTGACTGAAGATTGAAAATAGAAGAATTAACTGGATTCTAGACTGTAGAAATTCAAGTCATGATAGCAGAGAATGTGTCACTCTGAGTGTGAGCGTGTGTTCCATTTGGGTGGTCTCATTTATTTGCTCATGGCCACTGTGGTTCTGAGACTGGCCGAGCCTTCAGTCTGCTTCTTTTTTCCCACCAAAATAGAGCCAGTCTTTCACCTTCTTTTCTGTCATGCATCTGTGTGTTGTGTGCACATGTGTGCTCGCTTGTGTGTACTCTGGTTTTGGGAGGGCTGTAAAGGTGAGTGACACAATCTCTGTCTTGAGTGAATTTACAGTTGATGAGAAATGGAAAGGAAAAGAATGCACAAAATGATAATAAGGCAAAGTCTTAGCGAAATCAAGACAAAGGGAGACTGGGCCATGATGTGTGTCTATCTTCACAAAAGTTGGCTTGAGTGTTGAATATTTGCTAAGAGTTCAGATTATGAAATGAGTATTTCAGATTATACTCTTTCCTCTTGATTAACCTTGGGCTTGTTATTATCCTTTTAGCCTGTTTCCTCATGACTAAAATTCTATAATACAGTAAAGATAAATGAGATGATGGATGGCTAGGCCATAGTAAGCATTCAGTAAACACTGACTCAGCTGACTCTCTTACTTTAATCATTAACATCTTTAAACATTTAGGAAAAGCCTTTTCTGAGTGCAGGAGAGGCCTGTCATAAAACTATATGGTAACAGTTCAGTCTCTGGGTCGTGTCTGACTCTTTGCAACCCCATGAACTGCAGCACCCCAGGCTCCCTGTCCTTTACTATCTCCCAGAGTTTGCTCAAATTCATGTCTGTTGAGTTGGTGAAGTCTAGAAGGATAAGTGATAAATATCCGGGAAACACTTTAGCTGGAAATAGAACATAGCAAGTATGGTCCATCTGGGGAGAATATATGGTTTGGCCTCATTAGAAAATAGAATATTTTCAGAAGGATGGGCAGGAAGTGAGGTGGGGAGAGTTATTTATACTCAACTGATAAAAGGCTGTGAATGTCATGGCGAGGAGAGTGCTTGATTCACAAGTGGAAATCAAAGGCATGTCTCAAAAGATAACAAACTGTGAGTGTGAGATACTCCAACATTTGGCTCAATTTAAACCCTTGGAATTTATGTCACTGATTTGTTGATAGTTTGGGATGGGAAAGAACTGGATGGAGACAAAGAAACGGAAAGTGCAAAGTTTAAAAGACATGCATTTTTGGCGTACCCCCAGGTTAAGTCATTCTGTAATGTGAGAGAAGGCTTCATGCATCTGATCTGCTGACTTAGACACTTTGATAGAACAAGGAGAAGGGAGTGGCAACCCGCTGGGTAGTCTTGCCTGGAAAATCCCATGGACAGAGGAACTTGGCAGGTGACAGTCCATGGGGTTGCAGAGTCAGACACGACAGTGAGACTAACACTGTACTATATTATAACACTATATAATTTTAAGTAAATTATGATTCGTCTAGCCAGTATTCCTAAAGTGGATTAGGCCCTTAGTAAGTTAATATATTTGATCTGTCTTTGTAGATATTAGTTTTATAGGTTCACTGACTGTTATGAAGTCATTACTTTCGTCCCCTAAATTTGAAGTCTATTCTCCTCCTGAGTAAGAAGTCTCCTAAACGTATATTAAATTCAGGAAGTGAAGTAGGCATGTAGATTTTAATAGTGATCACCTTTTGCTTAAAACATTAAATCTTCCCTTTTGTACAGTCTAGGGTTACAGGTACAGTGGATAGAGAATGGGCCACAGAAAACCATTGAAATGCTACATTTGTGATTTTCAGTGCTATAAGTGTTTTTCTGAGCTAAACCTTTTTGTCATAAAAATATTGATTCTGTATTCAGGAAAAAGAATGTGAACATAACATCTTTAACCAATGCCAAGTGGTCTTATTCATATGTGGATAAAAATGAATCTTAATAATATATAGTCTGGAGAAGGGCTTCCCAGATGGCTCAGTGGTAAACAGTCCACCTGCTGATGCATGAGATGCAGGTTTGATCCTCGAGGTTGAGAAGATCCCTTGGAAGAGGAAATGGCAACCCACTCCAGTGTTCTTGCCTGGGAAATTCCATGGACAGAAGAGCCTGGCGGTCTGGAGTCCATGGTATCTTAAAGAGTCGGACATAACTGAGCATGCATGCATGCAGTGTCTAGAGAATTTGGTGTTCTGTGACCTAATAGCTTTGTCTTTGTGAATGGAAACCTCCAAGAAGGCACTCTGCTTTTAAATGAATCAGTATTGTTTGGGTCTGTTGTTTAATCTGATTTTGCATGAAACAGAGTTCTTATTTTAATCATTGTAGCTATGATCTCTATTAATATTATGATCTCTATTAACACATAGACTGGATCTTACCTATCATTTTTCCTGGAAATTAGGAGACTTGTTTCTGAGCCAAAGTTGACTGTCTACTCACCGACTCTATCACAGGCATTTTTGGAGGTATATTTGTAGGTAGTGTGTTCTCTGTTCCCAAATGCCTATGTGTGATACCCATACTTCGTTCTTGGAGTCAGTCCTTACTTTGCTGTTTTCTTCTATCATCTTGCTCTGGGCAGAGAAGGAGCACAAGGTGACAGCTTCCAGACAGAATCATAATTACCTTTGTTCTTAAATAGCTTCTTGACCCACCACAGATTCTGTTTCCTTTTTCCTATGTCCTTTGAAATACTATATGTATAAGTTTCCTGGTGGCTCAGATGGCTAAGAATCTGCCTACAATGTGGGAGACTCAGGTCTGATCCCTGGGTTGGGAAGATTACCTGGAGATAGGCATGGCAACCCACTCTAGCATTCTTGTCTGGAGAATTCCATGGACAGAGGAGCCTGGTGGACTACAGTCCATGGGGCCACGAAGAGTCAAACACAATGGTCAGACTATCACTGTCGCTTGGAATACTGTATGATTGTAAGTACAGCTTTATCCAACTAGGTAAGTGATAATATTCACAATTCCAAAGCTCTCCCTTTGGTGGGAACCCATAAATGGGCTACAGAATCTCCTCTGCTCACTTAGGCTCTTGTTAGTCCCCAGGAGGATGGGGACAGACTTCAGGCATTGAAAGCAGTGTTGGGCCTCTGCTGTGGGATGTTTGGTCCCAGCTTCCAGTATACCTCACCATCTTTTTAGCTTATGTCTCTCTTTTTCCCTTTGGGGGAAAAACGTCTTGAAATTTCTATCAGGTCTAATTTTTGCTTATAAGAAAATGTGATACAGGGGTGTCACCCCCAAGCCCATAGTGGTGTGTGCGTATGTATTTAACCCCCAAGCCCATTCCTGGAAAGATATTAATTTAAAAGATGTAGGGAGATATTTGCTGTTCGGAGCATAATCAAATAACACTATAATAGATATTTTTCTTCTAATTTTGTAAATAATGGGAACTAGTGAACTGTTTTATTGTATGAACAAAGATAAATCATGAGACTATGAGACTGACAACATACAAAATATTTGTTACTAAATAAGCATCTCGCTAGAATAAGTCTGCTGATCTGATTTAAAAACATATGTTCAAGCAGCCAAAAATTAATATAAATCAGCTATAATCTAATAAAATTCTGTTGTTGTTCAATCGCTCAGTTGTGTCTGACTCTTTGTGACCCCATGGACTGCAGCACGCCAGGCTTCCCTTTGCTTCACCATCTCCTGAAGCTTGCTTAAACTTATGTCCATTGAGTTGGTGATGCCATCCAACCATCTCATCCTCTCTTGTCTCCTCCTCCTGCCTTCAGTCTTTCCCAACATCATGGTCTTTTCTAATGAGTTGACCCTTTGCGTCACAGGACCAAAGTATTGGACCTTCAGCTTCAGCATCAGTCCTTCTAATGAATATTCAGGACTGATTTCCTTTAGGATTGACAGGTTTGATCTCCTTGCTGTCCAAGGGACTCTTCTCCAGCACCACCCTTCAAAAGCATCAATTCTGCAGTGCTCAGGTTTCTTTATAGTCCAACTCTCACATCCATACGTGACTACTGGAAAACCATGGCTTTGACTAGACAGACCTTTGTCAGCAAAGTAATGTCTCTGTTTTTTTAATATGCTGTCTAGGTTTATCATAGCTTTTCTTCCAAGAAGCATGAGTCTTTTAATTTCATGGCTGCAGTCACCATCTGCAGTGATTTTAAGTGTATTTTAAGTGATTTTAAGAATATACTAAAATATTTTCATAGCAGTGGCAGTTACTGAACATTTTGATAATGAGTGATTAGGCTTTTTGCTTTTATTTCTGCTTTCCAAGACCAGTCATTTATCATGTATGTAATTAAAAATTTAAACAATGAGAAAAAATAATTTTCATAACAAGGATGTTTTTCATGGTTGGGTCCATTTTTATGGTTGCTATCTCTGCTTAATTAGGGCAATTGCATATTACTTATGCTATTCAGCTTTGAACATTGAGTTCATTAATGGCAGAAAATGGGTTGAAAACACCTATTTGTAATGTTTTAAATGAAAACCATTGAACAGTGATTTCAGTACATTGTGGGGATTTTGGCAGAAATATTTGTCACCTACTGAATCAGATTCTGTGTGTAGGACTCTGACAAATGTATCTTAAACAGTGCCCCAGCAGTTCTGACATACAGCCCCAATTTGAGATCTGCTAGCCTAGAGACAGCTTTGACAAAATACTTTTCCTCTCTTAATTTTATTTTTTTGCAGTTTGAACTTTTTCTTCCTTTAGGATCAATGCTTCATAGTTTTTTCTTATGATTATCAGTATTCATTAAATTTCTAAGTGTGTGCAGAGCTAGTACCTTCTTGGGCTTCCTTTTGCCAGGAAAAAAATTCCAGCTATTGAAAATTCCCTGGTAGTCCAGTGGTTAAGACACCATGCTTCCACTGCTGGGGGCCTGGGTTTGATAGCTGATTGGGAACTCCTGATAAGGGATTCCCTCATCGCTCAATTGGTAATGAATTGGCCTGCAATGCAGGAGATCCTGGTTCGATTCCTAAGTTGGGAAGATCTGCTGGAGAAGGGATAGGCTACCCACTCTAGTATTCTTGGGCTTCCCTTGTGGCTCAGGTGATCAAGCATTCTCCTGCAATGGGAGAGACCTGGCTTCAATCCCTGGGTTGGGAAGATCCCCTGGAGACGGGGAAGACTACCCACTCCAGTATTCTGGCCTGGAGAATTTCATGGACTGTGTAGTCCATGGGGTTGCCAAGAGTCAGACATGACTGAGAAACTTTCATTTCACTTCATTTCAAGGAACTAAGATCTCATAAGCCTCATGGTGCAGCAATAAAGAAAAAAAAAGATTTTAACTGTCAACTCAATGTGAATTAATAGTGAGGTATACAGTACTACGTAGCACCATAGTTCTGTTTCATACAAGAGCCACAGCTGTACCTCCATCATTGTAATTTTTGAGACCTATTGTTGGCATTAAATTTGTGTATATGTATATATGAGAAATAATCCAAAATATATTCTTTAAGGAATATATACATCAAACCTGGTTAACAGCTAGCATATAGAAAGCTACTTTTTAGTAGGTCCTTGGGTCATCCTTTTTGCCCTGTTACTGCTCCTCATGAGGAACCAGCCTCTGATGTTCTAAATGTTTGCAGCCCCATGGACTGCAGCACACCAGGCTGCTCTGTCCTTCACTATCTTCCATAATTTGCTCAAATTCATGTCCATTGACTCAGTGATGCATCTACTTATCTCATCCTCTGCCTCCATCTTCCTCTTTTGCCTTCAGTCTTTCCCAGCATCGAGGTCTTTTCCAATGAGTGGACTCTTCACATCAGGTGGCCAGAACATTGGAGCTTCAGTGTCAGTCCTTCCAATTAATATTCAGGTTTGATTTCCTTTAGGATTGACTGGTGTGATTTCCTGGCTGTCCAAGAGACTCTCAAGAGTCTTCTCCAGCACCACAGTTCTAAAGCATCAATTCTTTGGTGCTCAGCTTTCTTTATGGTCCAACTCTCACACTGATGTGTTAATATCATTGAATAAAATGTGTGCAGATATGTGGCTGACTTCTTGGCAATGTCTACTTACTAATTATGTCTTCATTATCATATTTAGCATGTTTCAAAAGATTCTTACCCCAGACTGCTTTATCTTTTGAAAACTTTCTTTACACGCTCTATTCATGATGAAGTCTTTCATATTCTATTTAAAATTGTGCACAAGGATTCTTGAGGAAAAAGTGTGTAGAGAGAAATATAATGAAATTATTCTCATCAGAGTTGGCAATCCATCTTGGTTTTTATTTTAATTTTAATATTGATTTTGTAGGGATCTTAACACATAACAACTAATCTATTTAGGTGTTAGCACTGGCTTAGTAAACCTAAACCACCTTCTTCTCATATTGTAGACAACAGCTCTTAAAATATTTAAAGACACAAATATTTTCTTTTTTTTATTAGAAGGTCTTTTTATTACTTGTTCCTTCATGTATTTCTTTAGTTTACATCATCAATATACAATTAACTATCACATTTTACAAAGTTTCAGGATCATTTATATAATTTGGAAAGCCCTTGAAGTTATCAGTGTTCATGTTGAAAAATGACTCCCAGAAATTAGCATTGTACACCAGATGGGGTCCAATTTGTGCAGTCCGATGAGATAATCATGTTCTTATTGTGTTTATTACTTTGGTTCTGCAGCCAAATGCCTCATTAGCCTTTTTTGACAGCCCTGTATACAGTAGACCAATATTGAGCCCTAAAACCGTATCTTGCTGCTTCTCTCTCTCTGTTATTTTTCAGTTGACCCACTATCCATACAAGTGTTGCCCATCCTGTATGTGGCTAAGATTGACCTTGTAAACAAACTCATTATACTTTTTGACGCTCAGTCATGTCCAGCTCTTTGCGACCCCATGGGCTGTAGCCAGCCAAGCTCCTCTGTCCATGGAATTCTCCAGGCCAGAATACTGGAGTGCATAGCCTTTCTCATCTCCAGGGGATTTTCTCAACCTAGGGATCAAAACTGCATCTCCCGCATTGCGGGTGGATTCTTTACCATCTGAGCTACCTAGGAAGCCCAAGAATACTGGAGATGGTAGCCTATCCCTTTTCTAGGGGATCTTCCTGAGCCAGGAATCGAACCAGGGTCTCCTGCATTGTAGGCGGATTCTTTCCTATCCTGAGCCACCTGGGAAACCCTAAAATCCTGGAGTGGGTAGCCTATCCCTTCTTCAGGGGATCTTCCCAACCCAGGAATTGAGCCGAGGTCTCCTGCATTGTAGACAAATTCTTCACCACATGAGCTACCAGAGAAGCCCTTATTTCCGAAAGTAAATATCATCAAAAGACATGACAGACAAAACGGTCAAGAGAGTTAGTGTGGACTGGCTTATGACATACCTCTTGTAATTATTTGCCATGATCACATCCATCTTCTGTACAATTTAAATTAGAGGCAGTGGCGATGGCAGAACTGGCGAGAATGCTCTTGTCTTTCAGTGCTGGACCGGTGCCACAACCACAGATCATGTTGCTTCTACTTTATAAGTGCATAAATTTAGCAACCCTTTGGTTTTTCAACAAATACTGTTAAAGAGTTGTTAATGCTTTAACAATGGCATTAATGTCTTCATGGCAAACCCGCTTTTTGAGGTCTTTAGCATTTTACTGTTTCTGAAATGCTGGTAATGTTTAACATATATCAGACGTATTCCTTCAGTTAGATTGCAGTGAAGTTTGATTAAGGTTAATTTATGGCTGTGTACAACTATTTTCATTTCTACAAGGGACTGATTTATTGGAGTGAATGTTGTCCTTACTTGCCTGTACCAGCTGTATTCACAAATCATTTTGTCTCCTCATCAGAAAAATTTACCATGTTTGCTTTTGTAAAAACATTATAAATATTTTTAGCAGCTAGGAATACTGATCAGGTAGATTATTAATGAAAATTTTAGACATTTCTTAGTATCATAAGTACTTGTGATAAAGTAGGATGATTTTTGAGTTCATTAAATTAACCACCATGCTTATAGAACTTTCACTCAAAAAATCTGTGATACAAGACAAAATCACAAATATAAGAAGTATATATATATATATATTTGTGCATACATTTATCCACATTTTTATTTCTTTGTAGCATGTGTGTATATATTAACCTAAGGAATTTAAGAAGTGAGCTCAACTTTGTGTTTTCCAGAGAAACCCTGAATACTTACTTTTCTACTTACTGTAGAAAAAGAGCTGTGATGTGGGAAATAATACAAAACAGAAGCTGACACATAGTAGTGAGTGCAAGCAAAGTATGGTAAATATAACCAGCATCCTTGCAAGCTTTGTAGATGTAATACATTTTCTAAAATTTGAAAGCAAGCAAACAGAATACTACAGTATACTCTAACATTTCTCCAGTTTTTTTGGTATCTCAGAAGCAGCTGCCTTCAGGCCACTGACATAGCATTGATACAAATTTTGATCACCTAACAGGTATTCCTTTTGGAGATTTCAAATCATGAAAGCCAAAACTAGGATAAAGTTAGGTTGATAGTTTATGTCAAAATTAATGTATTACTAACATAATTATTAATATATTAGCAGGTAGAATTAATATATTTCTTGTAGGCTGTGTCACTATTTAACCAAAGGCAGTTTTAGGATTAGAGGGAAATGGAAATTTTTACTGAGAACATAAAAATGGAAAATAGGCTTATTTTAGAAGAATACAGTGGTTGGAATTAGTAATGATAGCTTAAAATTTTCCTAATAATTCTGTGTCAGAAGGAATCCATCACTGAGGATGTCCCGTCAATTCTTTGTGCGCATTACTGTCAGATTCGCCCAAGTATAAGATGGAGGTTCTTACTTATTTTATAATTGGCAAGATAAGACACAGGGAACCTTCTATAGAAATCTAAAAAGAAATGTGTCATTGTATTGTTTTTATCAAAGCTGTCGAAGAGTGTACATCCACATTTGATAAATTAATGTGTAAACTTAGTACAAGCCAGTGAGGGATTGGTGAGGTGGGAAGAGGGAGGAGCAGTGTGGAATTGTGGGAGTATCCCTAGCTTGGGAAAACAGGTAAAAACAGACAAATCACATGCTTTTGAACAAACAATTTATTCATGCTGGGCCTCAGTTTTCTCATCTGTCTTAAGTGAAGCCATAAATCAGAGATAAAATCTATTTTGTTCATTGATGCAGTACAAGAACTAAGCTGAGTGCCTGGCAAGATTGTTTTTCCATTAACATTTGTTGAATAGATGAATGAATGAACAAATAATTGCCAGAGTAGGTAAGTGGATTCCCATGCAGTTGTGTCTGACTCTGTGACCCTGTGGACTGTAGACCTCCAGGCTCCTCTGTCCATGGGACTCTCCAGGCAAGAATACTTGAGTGGGTTGCTGTGCCCTCCTCCAGGGGATCTTCCCGACCTAAGGATCAAACCTGTGTCTTTTATGTCTAACCTGCATTGGCAGGCGGGTTCTTCACCACTAGCACCACCTGGGAAGCCTAGATTCACGTTAAATACTTTAATTAATTTTTGCCTTGAAGGGTTGCCAGGACTTACGCATGCTAAAAAATCTGAAAACTATCTTATACAGATTTTAAGATTTCATTCAGTATTAGGAATGTGAAGTTCCTGTTGAAGTTAAATAGTGACCAAAAGCCAGTGTTCCTTAGTTGATAAAATCAATTGAGAAGAATGTAAATGTCAGAAAAAACTATTTACTATATTTCAAGAAAATAAGAACTAAGAACAGTGCCTGGAAATTATAAAATGTCAACTTATTTTTATTCATTGTATTGAAAAAGAAATTGGGCAAACTATTATATAATGACTGTTTTATGAATAAATCATTTTTTTGGTTAAAAAGCAATCACAGGTATACCTTGATAATTTTCATTGCAGTAATATGAATTAAAATCAACAAAATTGTCTGATATGCTTTAGTTGAATATATAAAATATAAAATTAATGACAATCATAATATTGGCATTATATACTTTTATCCATATTTGAAAGTCATTTTTTTATTATTTATAAATTTGATATAATAGAATTTGCCTGCTTTGCAAAAAAATATTTAATTAAGAAAATAGCTAATTTGTTTAAAATTTCTTAATGATACTTAGAATGTTAAACACATTTAAATCATTTTTAAAAATAAAGATATAGGCATTCACATATTTGGACTATGGGTAGACCAGATAATTTGTTTACCTACAATTGTCTGAATTATACTCATCATGCACTTGATCACTAGAACCAAGATTCAATCAACATTTTGTCTTTTAATCCCATGAAATCTTTCCCACGTAAAAAGGTCCTTTGGTCAGTACCTTATGCTTAGTCTAACTTACAACCTCTTGTGATAACCAAACTTATGGTAGGCACTTCACACCATCTACACATATCAGATTATCACCTTGTATACCCTAAATTTACACAGTGTTATATGCCGATTGATCTCAAAGCTGGATGAAAACAACCAAATGTTCCCAGCCTCTTGCAATCACTGTAAAAAGACATTACTTGGTGTGTCTAAAATGCCCAAGATTGGGGTTATTGGCCAAGAAAAAAAAGTGTTATTACCAATGCCACTTTTGGAGTTACCCTAATAATATTGAAAGTCAAAACTTTAAGGATGTTTAAGGTTTTTCATTTCATAATTTGTTGCCATATATGTTACTCAGAGGACTCTGTGAAGTGCTAATACTTCTGTTTGATGAAAGTAGAGGCACAGAAAATTTAAGTGACATAAATATAGTCACACAACTATAAGGAACCATGAAGAACTGAAATCCAGGTCTGCTACTGCTTGCTTCCTGCTTATTCCCTGGGTCACCATGGCCCATACAAGCACTGGTTTCACATATGGCAGCTTCTGGTAGGGTTCTAGCTTGCCTGGGCAGCAGCTAGACAGACCTTACTAGTGTTTACACCTGCATCCAAGGATAAGGCATTCTTTTATGCTTGTTTTGGAGAGAGGAGGTAAAGATTTGTGTTGTTCACTTATGAGAACATCAGATCATCATTCTGAGAGTGGAGGTGCTGTTATTACAATGCAGAATAACCCTCCCGTGCATATTTATCTTATACAATGTGCCATATTGTGTGAACTATCGTTTGTAATGAGGACATTATTATCAATACAAACAACAGCTACTGAACAGACACAGATGTACAGAACGGACATGTGGATCTGGGGTGGGAGAATGGGGAGGGTGGGATGACTTGGTAGAGGAGCACTGACGTGTATGCACTGTTGTGTGTAAAGTGGATAACTAGTGGGAATCTGTTGTGTAGCACAGGGAGCTCAGCTTGGTTCTCTGTGATGACCTAGAGGGCTGGGATTCGAGAGGAGGTTCCAGAGGGAGGGGATACATGTATATGGAGGGCTGATTCACATTGCTGTATAGTAGAGATATCACACTATAAAGCAATTATACTCCAATTAAAAAAAATAGCAAAGAACCAAAGGTAAGGAAAGCCTTTTATTATCATCTAAATCAATTTGCACATATCCAGAAATAAAATCAAAAGCTGTCTTCAGTGTCAGATCCCATAACTAAAAGGCTATTGGACAGTAGATTTGTAAGATAAAGAGAAGAAAAGGCTTTTAGAGGACTGGGCACAGAGTCAGGGCAGACACTGTATCTGTAATGACTGGAACTCCATAAATAGAATTTGAAGCCAACGTTGCTGCTATTTGGGCAAATAAAAATTCAGGCAGCCCAACTACATAAAGGGAAAGTAGCAGATAGCTTTGTTCTATCCTGCCAAGTTCTGACACCATAGTATCTCTAGAAACTGTCTGGGTTACAGTAAGGTGTGGTAACAACCCACTACACATAATTAGCACTAAATAATCCCAGAAAAGATAGTTGTAGCAGCTAGTGCAGTTAAAAAATAATGGCTTTTTAAATTCAAGTCGGCTCTGAGCAGCTTTCTTTTAAGATGCAGAAAATAGTCCAAGGTTCATGTACTAATCTCCTAGACATCCTTCATGGAGCAGATGACGTAGACCTTCCCCCACATGAAACCCATACAAACTGTTATTACTTTCAGAATACAAATGTGCTTTGGATTCAGAGTCAACATGACACATCCAAAATTTGTCAGTTAAACAGTGCACACTGGCTTACACACCTACACACACACCCCTGTGTGAAGTTGGATTGTAAATAAAAATTGAAGAATTTCATAGGCAAGTTTCGTGCAGTTCCATGTGTTTATGGGAATTCTTCTGGGAAGAAGAAGCAGTGTTATTGGATTAGGAGAGCCCCCATTCTCCACGGTCCCAGATCAAAGCCTGTCTGTTTTTCACAATTCTCCATGTCACCTATGTGCATAGTAAAATGATCAAAAAAACCACTACATCGAGAGGAAGAGAAACCTCCCACTGTTTTGGTGACAACATTTTATTTCAACTTTTTCTCCTTTTTAAAAACCAGCATGAGCTAACTTGTTAAGAAAGCTTTTTATGGTTAGAAACTATTTTCCAAGTTTAACAAGCCAGAAAATATATAATGAAACTAAGATCATTATTTATGAATATTTAGTAAATAAGATATTTCTTTAAATATTACTTACATATTTTATATATGTGTAAAATGTTCAATATATATGTATGCCTGTGTAATGTATGGGCTTCCCTGGTGGCTCACATGATAAAGAATCTGCCTAGAATACAGGAGACCCTGGTTTGGTCCCTGGGCNGCGACTTTCACTTCACTGAAGAGTTTGCCCGAGAGCTTGTCTGATGGTACAGAACTGGAATGCACTACCATCTTTAGTAGTAATCGTTCTTGTCAGAAACTGAACAGCATCTGTGGTTGCCAGCAGCTTCCATTGACCTTTGGTGGTCATACCTTTGTGTAGTCCTGTTCCAAATTTTAGTCATTATTTGTGACAGATAGGACCTGACAGAAGTAATATTTTGTCACTTCCAAGACTAGGTTGTCAAAGCCACTGCATTACCTGTTGTGGTCAGCTGTTCTTGCTTTCTTGGATCAGTGACTCTGAGGGAAGCTGGCCGCCATGTTGTCAACAGCTCTGTAAACGGATGTGTGTGGTGAAGAACCTTTGTAGTCGACAGCNAGGACCTGACAGAAGTAATATTTTGTCACTTCCAAGACTAGGTTGTCAAAGCCACTGCATTACCTGTTGTGGTCAGCTGTTCTTGCTTTCTTGGATCAGTGACTCTGAGGGAAGCTGGCCGCCATGTTGTCAACAGCTCTGTAAACGGATGTGTGTGGTGAAGAACCTTTGTAGTCGACAGCCTGAAGCCTTCCATCAGCGCCTCCTGAGTGAGCTTAGCAGCAGGTCTTCCTGCCCCAGTCTAGCCTTCAGATGATGACATCCTGAGCTGATAGCTTAACTGGAACCCCATGAGAGATCCTGAGCTAAGCCGACACCACATTCTTGAATCTCAGAAACTCTGTACTGTAACAAACGTTGGCTGTTTTAGGCTGCTGAGCTTTGAACTTATTTGTTCTGTAGCTTTCAATAAATAACATACCGTCTGACAGAAATATTTCCTTCAGGTACAGAATTGGATTTTACGGTTGCCAACATATCATTCTAGTAGTGGTTTTTTAAAAAAATGTAAGTGGGGAGAAGTTTCTCATTACACGTGATAAGCAGACAATTGTAACTATAGGATTTAGCTGAAGTAATTATGTGGGTAATAAAATGTTTCTGAAAGGGAAAGATAAATACCGAGAAATCTTTATGGTTTCCTACTGATAGCCTATTCATCTCTGATACAAATTAGAAATTCCAAAGATTAGGAGAGCTAGTATGCAGACAGCCTCACATTAGTCATAGTATTCAGATAGCTTTTGTCTGAAAAATTAGATATTTGCCTGAAATATATTTTGTCTGATATATATTATTAATAAATATGTATTTACCTTACATTGCAGTTATAAGGACAGATATTGATCTCCTAACTATCTTGCTAGGATCTTTGTATTTGTTTAAACCTGTTGTCATAAAAATATCCCATATCAATATATAAACATAAGAAAAATTCAAACAAAAGGGAAAAAACGGAGAATAGATGCACTAGAATAAGGTTTGTTCAGCTAATTTACATAGTGTATGAGGGGGCACGTTAGCAAACTTACGCCTGATATAAGTCTCTGATATCAGACTTACCTAGGAAGTCAGACTTATATAAAGTTTACTCTCAGATATTTTGTTTATATTACCTAATGAATGACTAAAGGTTGTACACATAGCCCACTGATGTCAGCCCACATCAGCCCATGCTGATGTCAGAAGCCTTCAAGTAAGAATATCCCGGAGCCCGTGGTTTTTTGTTTTTTTTTTTTTTTTCATGGAAGGCAGTTGATCCTCGATGGCTACATAGATAAGTGTCATCTGAAATTCCCTTACAAATGTTTAGTTTGGTTTTAACTTTCTCCCTGCCTAGATCCCTGGAGGGATGAGAAAGCAGTTGAAATAATTACCTTGACTCCCTTCTTCTTCTAGCCATTTTTTGAAAAAAGAAAAAAAAAATTACTGGAGTATAGTTGCTTTAGTTTCTGTTGTATAGCAAATTCGACCAGCTCTATGTGTTCTTCCCTTTGGCTTTTCTTCTCATTTAGGTCGCCACAGAGCACTGAGTAGGTGCTATACAGTAGATTCTCCATGCACAGAGGAGCCTGGTAGGCTGCGGTCCATGGGGTCGTAAAGAGTCAGACACAACTGAGTGACATCCCTTTCACTTTTCACTTTCATGCATTGGAGAAGGAAATGGCAACCCACTCCAGTGTTCTTGCCTGGACGGGGGAGCCTGGTGAGCTGCTGTCTATGGGGTCACACAGAGTCGGACACAACTGAAGCAACTTAGCAGCAGCAGCAGCAGCAGCAGCAGTATATATATGTCAATGCCAGTCTCCCAATTTATCCCCCTGACTCGGGAGGATAAATCTGGATATTGTCCATACAGTTGTTCTCTATGCCTGTCTGTCTTCCTGCCCTGCAGATAGGTTCATGTGTACCGTTTTTCTAAATTCCACATATATGTGTTAATATACAGTGTTTTTTTTTTTTTCTTTTTCTGGTTTGCTTCATCCTGTATGACAATTTCTAGGTCCTTTTTAACAGGCATGCCCATGAGCAGTGAAATAGGGATAAAGTGAGCAGACCAAAAGAAAGCCTGAACAGGTCTATGCTGATCATTTAACTAGTGAAACACACAGACATACACAGTTCGCTAGGAATCCTCCAGTCCTTAAGGTGAGCATTTCTACCCTCATTGCCACTGTATGGATTCTCTGTGCTCCTGACACAGAAAATGGATGGATATCATGGTTTTGTCGACCATCCAAGCAAGCAGTTAATGAAACTTCTCAATGCTTTATGTGTGGCAAACACAAATTCCCCGTCTTTCTTAAATCGAGGGCTGTTTGTTCAAACAGTTAGGTGGAATGAAGAGGTACTTACCGAGAGAAGTGCTGAGAGTTTGTGCTGTGTTCGAGTCAGTATCATTTTTTCTTTAGAAAATCAGCTTAAAAAAAAATTAGCTCTCTGGTCAAAATAATCTCTCATGTATTCTACAGATTTCACATTCCATTAAATCATTGAGATTAGTAATCACATTGTAGGAAGCAAAGTATCATGAGAGAGTTCCTCATACAGAACAATTCAGTGTTAATTGCATTAATCTGCTTAAGACTTAACCCAAAAATCTGTCATTCTTTGAGAGGGAGGGTTTTAACTGATGCCCAGAAGAGAGGAGGAGGAATCTGAGTTCTAGGTAGGTGTTTACTGCACAGCCAGAGGAACATTAAGAAGCAAGTGAAAAACACAAAAGGAAATTCACAGATGAGAGTGGAAGTTTCCATAGATAAACTCTGCCTTCTCCATAGTTTTACCTTGGGCCATGGTAGCAGTTGGTGTACCTGGAGAAATCCCCACCATCTGCTGTCGTCCTCTGGTTCCAGTTTGCCTCTGTAGGAGGTAAGCTTCCAGAAGCAATTGGAAAGGCTCACCATCTTAGGTTCTATCCCTTCATCTCAGAGTCCCCAAGGACTAGCCCGGTTCATCTAGATTTACCAGAATCACTTATATTTCCTTGTGTATTTTGATCCTTCACTGTGACAAGTTGAAGAAAAAAATCGAATGAGATTAAGGAATAGTATCAGAATTTGGTCCAAGGCAGGGATGCTGAGAAGCTGGGTGGCTGGCAGCGTGGGCAGAAGTCCAGACTGGGGAGAAGCAGGGGTGAGGTGGAGGGGAATGCAGAGTTGAAGAGTAGATGTAGGTGGAGAATGAATCTGATGAACCAGTTATGGATGCAAGGGTATAGTTTGTCCCTTTCCCCACCCCCTTGGAAACTTACGTTTGTTTTCTATATCTCTGAGTCTCTGTTTTGGAAATAAGATCATTTGTATAATTTTTTGGATTCCACATGTAAGTGACACTGTATAACGTCTTTCTTTTTCTGTCTGACTTCATTTAGTATAATAATGTCTAGGTCCATCCATATTGCTACAAATGGTATTATCTCATTCTTTTATATGTCTGTGTAATATTCCATTGCCTATATAGACCACATCCTCTTTATCTTTTTATCTGTAGATGGGCATCTGGATTGCTTCCATGTCTTGGCTGTTGTAAACAGTACTGCAGTGAATATAACATTTAACTTTGTGTTAATAACTGTGGATCCACCTAGTATGAAAATAAGTCCTGGTCCAGTCATGACAGCTCATATTTGAGAATCCTTATTGTGTGTCAACTGTTCTTAGTGCTTTATACGACTTATCTCGTTCAGTGCTTCTCAAACATCTATTAGGTAGGTGATATTATGCTCATTTTACAGACATGAAAACTGAGGCACACTAGAGTTAAGTAAGCTGCCCAGAAGCACACTGGTAGATCACTGGCCCCACCCTGGGAGGCTGAACACACCACGCTTGCTTATTCCCATTCTACCATTCTTATTACCATTCTGCCCACAAATTTCTCACATTTTGCTACATCCCTAAGGGTTTTGAATCTGTTCCTTTTCTTGTCAGGACACTGAGTCAGTAGTTCATTTGAACAATAGCCAATTTTATTTCTGTTTCACTGCATGTCATTAAATGCTAACAGTTATTCAATTTAGTGTCACTTACTATAAAATGCATTCACTCCTTTTCCTTGTTCTTAAATGGGACCACTGTTTGGTGATAATGCAGGAGTATATTGTAAGTGCTCAGTATTTTCTGATGATAGAACTTAGACAAACATGCAGCTACCTGTTTGTATGCATGCATGCACAGAAATTGCACAGGAAATGCTTTTACTTCATTAGTTAAGGAAATCAGAAGTGTTGAATACTAGCTCACATTTTAGCAGTTTGTTTTCTGGCTGTATTCTTACACCCTGCAGCAAAGTCTTTCTTTGAGTTTTTATACTTTAGCTTTAACTAAATGTAGAACTACATGGCTATTGCTCTTAATGAAAGATCTAAATGGATATTTTTCTTTGGCCTTTGACAAGAAGAAGAGGTATAGCAGAAGAGCCTATAGAATCTTCCTGTTAGAAGGGACCTTAGAAGGTACCTAAAGTAAAGTACTTAGAAAAGTACTGTCTAAGGTCCTACTCTAGTATTCTTGGGCTTCCCTGGTGGCTCAGCTGGTAAAGAATCTGCCTGTGATGCGGGACACCTGGGTTTGATCCTTGGGTTGGGAAAATCCCCTGCAGAAGGGAACAGCTACCCACTCCAGTAATCTGGCCTGGAGAATCCCATAGACTGTAGAGTCCATGGGTTTGCAGAGTCAGACACGACTGAGCAGCTTTGGTCTCCCCTGTGGCTCTGACAGTAGAGAATCTTGCTCCAATGCAGGAGAACTGAGTTTGATCCCTGGGTCAGGAAGATCCCCTGGAGGAGGAAATGGCAACCCACTCCAGATTCTTGCCTGGAGAATCCTATGGACAGAGGGGCCTGGCGGGCTACAATCCATGGGGTCGCAAAGAGTCAGACATGACTGAGCAACTCACACACAATGCTCTTATATGGCCTACCAGTTAGGAAATAATTTTTATATAGTATTCCTGGCACTTTGAATGATGGTGGACAAACTTCTTCACTAGGTGTTCTGTTCCATTTTCAAGCAGATCTAGTTATTTAAAAGTTATTCCATTATTGAGATGAGTTTCTACTCACTTTTTGTTTGTCTCTGATATTAGCCAACATAGCCACTTCCTCACTTTGTGGCCCTTAATAAGAGTGCAGTATATTCTGATGGTTGATGAAAGCTCACTCACCTTTTAACACAGTGACTATTCAGCTCAATCCAGCTAATGGCTATTCACAGCCACTAGTTTGTTAGATTGAGTATCTGCTTTCCAGTTTGGGGGCTTAAAAGACAGAATTATACAGAGATCATTGTAATTAAAGCAAATCTCCTACATATGAATGAGTTCCATTCCAAGAGCATGTTTGTAAGTCCAGTTTGTTCATAATTCCAATGAAGTTAGCCTAGGTGCCCAATTAACACAGTTAGCTATATAGTACTGTATTGTAATAGGTTTAAAATACTTTTCACACAGATAATCCATAAAAAACAAGCTGCACCAAATTTTGACTCCTGACAAAATCAGGGTACCAAGAGATTGTGTCTTTCCTTTCCACTCTCATTCCATGAACAGCATCTGTCTATGCTGCCTTTTGGATAAGTCATGTCATACTGTTAATGCATTTGAGTGAATAGCCAATTAAAATGTTCGGTCTTTCTCAGATGGCCTATTTTTAGCCAAGACTTTCCGGTCCTTTCTTAATGGTGTTTTATTTTGATTAATCTCTGTGCATTTCTTGATGATATTAGGTTTCACCCAGTTCACCATGCCTCATCTTGACTTCTTGATGAGATCATCAGAATTCAGAGTTTGTCTCTGATGAAATCTCAGATTTAGCTTTTGATATTTACCTATCTGATGATAGATATTGCATCTTGGGGCAAAGCAGCACAGATCTATTTGCTTCTGAGAATTTGATGCTTTGTAAAAGAAATGAGAATTCTCACTCCTCTCCCCCATATAAAATATATACCTAATATTTATCTCAAAATATGACTATTATGTAACAAAAGCAACTTAACATATCAAACATTTGTTTTTATTTAATATGTCAGGACATAACAAAATGAACTGGAACACATGTCCCTGAAGAAAGTGATGTCAATTTATTTTATTTTCTAGTTCAGACAAAGGTAAAGGCATTAAATATTTAATGACAAAATAAATACTCCTTTTTTTCCAACTTATATGATCCTGAAATTATACATTCTGTTCCCTTGGTTTAAGATCATGTCTTTGTTATTATGAAGACAAGAACTCCTTTGAAGACGAAAACAATTTTATATAATAACAAGGAAAGAAAGTGAAAGTTGCTCAGTCATGTCCAACTTTTTGTGACCCAGTGGACTGTACAGTCCATGGAATTCTCCAGGCCAACTCTCACATCAATACATGACTACTGCAAAAACCATAGCTTTGAGTATATCGACCTTTGTCAGAAAAGTGAGCAATTGCTTAGTAAGGAAAGGGAAAATGAAGTGGCCAATAAATACTTTTTAAATAATTCCTTTCATGTTGAGAATCACATTCATTCCTAAGGGTTTACTTTTTGCTGGGTTAGTTTATATTTTGGAAGATAGGAATTCAGTGAGTAGCATAAAATCAGAAAATTCTGAAAGTAAAATTAATCAAGGAAGAGAAATAGAGCTTTGGGTCTCAACTCAGAGTTGGACCATAAAGAAGGCTGAGCCCTGAAGAACTGATGCTTTCAAACTGTGGTGCTGGAAAAGACTCTTTCGATTGAGAGTCCCTTCGATAGCAAGGAGATCAAAACAGTCAATCCTAAAGGAAATCAACATTGAATATGCACTGAAAGGACTGATGCTGAAGCTCCAATACTTTGACCACCTGATGCAAAGAACCGACTCATTGGAAAAGACCCTGATGCTGGGAAAGGTTGAAGGCAAAAGGAGAAGGCAGTGGCAGAGGATGAGATAGTTGGATGGCATCACCGATTTGATGGACACGAATCTGGGCAAACTGTGGGAGATAGTGAAGGACATGGGAGTGTGCTGAACACACCTGGTGTTCTGGGGTCTCAAAGAGTTGTACAAGGCTTAGTGACTGAACAACAATAACAATAAATATTCTGGGAGACAGTTTATTGAGAGAAGTAAATTATTACTACCTTTCTTTAATAATTATGGCTTTATTATTTTTTTAATTGCATTTTTTGGACCCTGCAGCCTGCAGGATCTTAGTTCTCCAAACAAGAATAGGACCCATGCCATCGGCAGTGGAAGCATGGAGTCCACAGGACTGTCAGAGAATTCCAATTATGCTTTTAAAACAAGGTTTTGTTCAGAATTCGAAAATAGCACAGTTTCCATATTAAATCCTAGGTGTTTAGCCAGATGCTCCTAAGTCACATGGTATTTACATTAGTGTACATTATAAATGCTGAATTGTAGAGGTAACAACCTGGTAGGTTGGCATTGGGCTATCTTTTCCCTTCAGACCTATAGGACTTCAGCTGAGTGTCCTCCTCCTCCAGCCCCTAAATCAGATAGTGGTCCATCTGGCCATGTTGATGCTTTAGGCATTGTTTATACCCTATGGACATTTTGTTCACCACTTCTCTCATCTCATTGTTATGGGTCACCACCCCTTTCTGCTTACCCTGACTGTTCAGTATTCTGCACTTCCAAGGTTCTCAAAGTGTAAACATAAGTAATCTCTCTACTCTGCACAGTTCTCCCCTTAAAGGAGAATGAATACATCACTCTTACACAGTCCCTCGAAAGCATCAGTTCTTTGGCACTCAGCCTCCTTTGTGATCCAGCTCTCACATCCTTACATGACTACTGGAGAAACCAGACATTTGACTTAAACAGACCTTTGTCAGCAAAGTGATGTCTCTGTTTTTTTAGTATGCTGTGTAGTTTTGTCATAGCTTTTCTTCCAAGGAGCAAGCATCTTTTAATTGATGCTTTCAAATTGTGGTGCTGGAGAAGACTCTTTTTGAGTGTCCGTTGGACAGAAAGGAGATCAAAACAGTCAATCCTAAAGGAAATCAACACTGAATATGCACTGAAAGGACTGATGCTGAAGCTCCAATACTTTGGCCACCTGACGCGAAGAACCGACTCATTGGAAAAGACTCTGATCCTGGGAAAGATTGAAGGCAGGAGGAGAAGAGGGTGACAGAGGATGAGATGGTTGGATAGCGTCACTGACTCAATGGACATGAGTTTGAGCAAACTCTGGGAGACAGTGAAGGGCAGGGAAACCTGATGTGCTGCAGTCCATGGGGTCATGAAGAGTCAGACACAACTTAGCGACTGAACAACCACAATACAGTCCCTAGCAGTGTCTTATTGTTGCTCCTTCTCTTGGTCAGAACCAATGCCACAACCTCATTGTGGGAGCTCTGACATTCGTTCTGTGCTGGGGAAAGGACCCAGGCATGGACC
The DNA here is from genome assembly GCA_006410615.1 of Neotragus moschatus. Classification (NCBI taxonomy): domain Eukaryota; kingdom Metazoa; phylum Chordata; class Mammalia; order Artiodactyla; family Bovidae; genus Neotragus; species Neotragus moschatus. Next base: position 2,596,591 of record SJYA01003091.1, on the reverse strand, counting down.
CTTAATCTTTCTTCCCAGCCATCTCCAGCCTTTCTCTTCATCATGGCACTTTTCCCTTGTGTCTGTGCTATCAAGAATGCCTTGCATTCAAGACCAGAAATAGTCCAGTTGTATTCATAGCTTTTTCTGCTTTTCAAGGAGGATACATTTTCAGTGATTTATATAATTTCAGTACTTCAAGTTCTCTCAAGAGAGATTGTTAATACAATGCAACATACTTTTTCAAAGCTTTAACATAAAAGACATGTAATTGTAAAATGTAAACCTTGTCAGTCATGATGTGTATGCCTCACACTCACTCATTCACTCACATTCTTCCCCTAAGAATTACAAGTTGAAGAAGTCAGAGGAAATTTAGCAAAACATACTGAAGTGAAACGAATTCTTTTGAAGTAGTAGAACTTGTGTACAAAAGTATGATTTTTATTTGCTAGGATTGTGTTTGAGGAGGTGTTGCCACAGGGCTGGCCAGAGGGCAGAGCACCCACTGCTTTGCTTGAGTAATGTGGAGAGTCAGGAGTTCAGCTTGCATTAGCGTCTGCACACTTATGTGTTGCCCTGAGTTGTCAGTGTTCTGTGCTTTCCTGCAGTGCATGTTCCTGCATGTGAACATAAGGTGAGTGATTGGGTGGCCCAGTAGAATGTAATCTTTCATTCTTCTGCCAAAGAAACCAAATTAGAATGATTGATCTTGAGTTTCCTTAGGATTTGTTGAAATTTTCTAGATGAAAAGTGTACAACATTTGATCTTATACATCATGGTCTTTATATTTTCTTTGGCAGCAAAAATTGTTTATATTTAGTTTATTTGGGGAAAAGCTTAATTTATATCACCTCAACTGAGATTTAAGGAGTAATATCACTCGGCCTTGGTTTTAAATCTGGGGCATATGAAAGTGATGTATATAAAATGGCCCAGACCTCAGGGCTGGTCTAACAGTGTTAGAAGGATGCTGAGTGTTGGTGGTGATGCTGTTCTTTTCACGCTCAAATGTGGCACTTTGCAGGATGGGGAGAACAATGGTCACTAATGAGTTTGCTTCGAAAAAGGAAAAAAATATATACTTAATATCTGCGTACTATTAGACTCAACCATGACCCATCCAAGACACCACTCTTACCTCTAGTCAACTTTTCTGCATTTGGAAGCACATCCAGGGTCTAAAATAAGGTTTATTGTCAATCACATTGTTTATTTGGCAGAAGACTATGATACTACATTCCGAGGTCAATAAGCAAGAAATCAATAACATTTTAGCATACTTTTACATAAATGCGCACATCTTGGTCTTTTGCTATTTATGGAAATTGGAAACAGTTGAAGTTAAAAGCATTTATATGTAAGTAAAGTCAGTTTGAAAGAAAGTCAAAGCCAAAGGTGAGAAAAAATAATTTCTTTGGCGAGATGATGGAGAAGAAAACTTTTCTTTTAATAAAGGCCTGAGTTAAAAACTGCAGAAATCTGCATCTTAGATCTCAGTGAAAACATGTTTTGTGTTCCTTTGTCAGTTCCCTGGTTTCTACCTGTGCTTCCCAAACAAGTTCAGTAAACTGTGGCAGAGATCAGTCCTAAGGGATAGATAAACCTGAATGTGTACCGTATTCCATAATATATTCAGTCTCAGTCCCTGTGCTGGGCTTTCAGTCTGGTCTGCCTGGAACGAATTCCTGCCTTTATTTCCCACTCTGTCCCAGCACCTCTTCTCTGCTTTGTCCAGCTTGGCTTGATTTCCTCACTGGTCAGTCCTGCTAACCTGGGGCCTTTATTTATTATGGTTTCTTCCTTTCCACCTTTTAAAGGCTCTGCCTGTCTTCGTAGAGTTTGTTCTATTGAACTGCATTCTGTTCCCGAAAGTGTGGCTCCTGATGGCAGACTGTCATGATTCATGCTTTTGTATGTTAATATCTTCCTGTGAGAGAGCTACTTCAGCTCACTCTTATTCATTTGTGTTTCTGCAGCTGTCGATGAATCAACATTCCCTATTCTAGGTGTTTCTGTGAGAATTAGGAAATAGTCAGATGGGGAAAATGGTTTTTAACTTCAACTGTTACCCAATTTCCATATCAACTGTTACCCAATTTCCATAAGCTGGAGCAGGCCCAGATGTGCATGTTGATGTAAAAATGTACTGAAATTTTAATGATTTCTTGCTTTTGACCTCAGAATGTGATATTGTGTGTTTTCTGCAAAATATAAGCAATGAGATTGACAAGCATTATTTTAGATTCTGAATGTGCTCCCAAAACACAGGACAAGTTGACTAGAGGTAAGAGTGATGTCTTGGATGGGTCATGATTGAGGCTAGTAATATGTAAATATTAGATCTGACTCGATTACCAGCTGTTGAGTATCTCAGAATTTACATCTTGTGCTGTCAATTTTCTGTGCATAAGCTTGGTGATCACGGGCATGGTATTTACTGAAAAATGGAGTCTTTCCTGCCATGTCAATAAGCAAGGATGTCATAGTCATCAAGGGATTCCAGCTCCACTGGGCACTCAGAAAGGATAACAGTACCTATGATCAGGCTGCAGCCACTCCCTAAGGTGAGCACCGAGGGACTTGAAAAACTCAGGCTACTGACCCTAGATAGCTGAGATGCATATGAAAGGAATGATTTCAGTGAGCCCAGACTCTTACATCTTTGCATACATAGAGAAGCACTAAATTCCTTGAGATATCTGGTCTGTTTTAATTCACAAAAATACTTTTGATGTTCAGACTACCTGCCCTTGGTTGCAAACATCTAAATAACATGAGTCCTCCCTGCTTCTCCTGGGAGCAGTTCTCTCTGGATTACTTGAGATGTTATCTCCTGGGCTTGAAGTCCTAAAAATTTCTACTGAATAAAACTTTAGGTTGTAACTATTTTTTGAGCTGACATTACCTTCTCTGGTTATGATGTCTTCAACTCCAAGACAGTTTGTACCAGTTTATCCATCTCTGCTCAACCTTGCAGCTACAAAGTTTTGGCTTTTATTTCATTGTTGATAACTGCAATCATCAATAGAAGTAACTTTTTGTGCAAAATAGGGTACCTGTGGATCATGACACTTAGAAGAATCATTTCTAGGAATTAGGATGCCAAATTTAGGTCTTGAGAAGAAGGAGTCTCCTGGGTGCCATTTGCCACAGATGAGTCTTCCCTCTCTCTGGTCAGCTGTCTCCTTAACATAGCACAACATGGACACAATATATTTCTGCTGATCTTCAAAGCTGTTGTGGATCAAGGAGGGAGAGAGAAGGGGAGGCAGGATGAAACGTGAGATGTCACCTGTGCTGTGTCACTCGGTTGTGTCCGACTCTTTGTGACCCCATGGGCTGTAGCCCTTTGGGCTCCTCTGTCCATGGAATTCTTCAGGCAAGAATACTGGAGTGGGTTGCCATGCCCTCCTCCAAGGGATCTTCCTGACCAGGGATCAAACCCTGGTCATCTCTTACGTCTCTTGCATTGGCAGGTGGGCTCTTTACCACTAGTGCCACAGTCTTATTTTTGTCTTTTCTGAAGCATGTAAATGTTAGAGAGGCGATGGAAATAGGAAGGGACTGACCCAAAGGTGGTAGATAGAGTGTCAAACCTGAGAACGAAAGAAGGTAGAAACACACTTATATGTGAAATCCAAAAGAATTATACAAATGAAGTTATTTGTAAAACAGAAAAAGACCCACAGACATAGAAAACTAACTTGAGGTTACCAAAGGGGAATGAGAGGAGGAATAGGAGTTTGGGATTAACATATATACACTATTACATATGGATTTCCCAGGTGGTGCTAGTGGTAAAGAACCTGCTTGCCAATTCAGGAGATGAGAGGGTCCCCTGGAGGAGGGCATGGCAACCCACTCCAGTATTCTTGCTGGAGAATCCCATGGACAGAAGAGACTGGCTGGCTACAGTCCATAAGATCTCAAAGAGTTGGACATGACTGAAGCAACTTAGCACCACACACGTTACTATATATGAAATAGATAACCAACAAGGGCCCACTGTATAGCACAGGGAACTATATTGCTATCTTGTAATAACTTAGAATGGAAAAGACTCTGAGAAAGAATGCATTTATATATATGTATATAACTGAATCACTTTGCTGCATGCTGAAACTAACACAATATTGTACATCATCTACACTTCAATTAAAAAGTAAAAACCCCAAAATTATTTTTAAAAGATAGAAATGGTGTACCAAGTACAGACATAAAAGGAAGGAATTCCTGACACTTAGTTGAATTCCAGAGGAATTTAGTCTTGCTTTCAGCAAAATCAACTAGGGATTGGTGAAGTATTTGTGCTTTTTCTGCTCCAAAGTTATTAGTATCTAGAACCTAAATGGGGTCACCTTAGAAGCAGAGATAATGTCCTTCGATAAGAGTTCTAAGAATTCTCCCTTTCGTCTGCTGTGTCTGAATGTTTCATATTATTTTCCTTTTCTCACTGAAATTTTTCCTGTGTAACTCATTATAGCATCCTGGAAAAGGTTAGTTAGGATGGATGAATGGAGTTGAATGGCCATAAAATCCTACTGCATAGATGATTGTATTTCCTAGGATTTTTCTTTTATGAGACTTTACAAGTCAATGAACAGTTCTTTGAAGAGCAAGTGGTTGAGTCTCTGCTGATACATAACCATATAAGGTGTTTCCTGCATCAGTTGCCTGCCTTTACCCTCTACTAGGGATTTCAAATGCCAGCACCAGTGCTGGGCTTGTTGATAAAATCTTTAACTGCTCTGGTGCTTTGAGTCTGAAGATCAATCTCCAAGTGTCTTGAAAGCATCCAGCTTCAGAAATTCTCAAAAGTAAGAAAAATGAGACTTTGTTTATGAAAGAAAAAGGTGGTTTATAATTAGAGGAGCAGCCATTGTGAGTTGTGAAATGGTTTCTGATATTCTCCAGCTCTCCAGTGATAAACATCTGAGACAGTGTTCTCTTGTCTCATCCACAGCGAATTTTTATCTTCAGTGGCTACACTTGAATTCTGCAAATATTTGAATCTGAAGGTAAACCTGACTGCTTTGTTTAGTGTGGAATATTCAGCTTCTCCTTTCTGGGCTGCTGGTTTATAGGAAAAGCATAAGTGTTTTAAAAGCCCACTGCTGTAAGAGTGAGGAGTGTTCTATTGTGTTTAACAAAGGAGTATAGAATACAATGCTTTAGGAGAATATTGCTGATTTTTTCTTGTTTCTTTCTGACTCGCTTGCTTGTAAATTATTTTCAGTGGATTCACTGAAGCCGTGGCCAGCCCCAACTTCAGATCCTCTCCACGGTCCCCCTATCAGTACTAAAAAAAGGAGTTTTGTTTATTTTCATAAGAATATTACCCCCATCCCTAATTGCCCATATATCACGTTCCTATTTGCCGTGGCCTAAATGCATAGATATGATTTGCACATTCACAGTTTCAGAATGAGACAATGAGTTCTTAGTCTTTTTAAACACTAAGCAAATTCTGCAAAGAGAGCGTGGTAAGGCATGTTTGCTACAACTTTGCTTACTGAGAAGAACACAGAGGGAGGAGTTGGGGGCCCCCTCTAGTTCCATCTGCTTGACCATGACTAATTCTTCTCCTCCAAAGCCCTGTGCTCCCATCTGTAAGGTCAAGTTCTTAGACTAAATGAACTTGACAGACTTTCCAGCTCTAGAAGTTAGATGATCCCTTGCCTGGAAAACTTTCCCAAAAAGATAAACAATTTGTAGGATATATGTCTATGAGGATTTTAGAGAGAAAGTTAAGCAGCCAACCCGTCTCTCTCTTTCTCTGTCAGTGAATGCATCTAAGTATGGTTTGCTGGAGGCTGGATTCTCTTAGAATCCCCTTTACTTCTGTGTTTCTAGGAGTGTTTAGTGCTCTAACCTTCCAGTTTGACTAAGTTTCCTGGGCCATCATAGACTTTTTTGTTTTGGGGTATTGAATGAATCAAATATGACACCTGAGTCAATTTATGTGGGTATATTCTTCCTAAATCCGTACCTTAGGATTTTGTTTTCTCTTTTCAGTATTATCTGCTTTTAAATAAATGACTTAGGCAATTAGATGTTTCTTTAAAAATTCTTCCTTTGTAGTCAACTCTACATGGAGACTGTAGGTGACATACTGTCACTCCGTTCATAGGGGGGAGTCACATGGAACAAGGTCTGAAGATTCAGCTTTTCTCCTTGAAGTGATATTTCCCAGTGAAAATCCTGCTTAAGAATGATGGTGACAGGCATGAGAAGAGGCAAGATCACTAATTCTAAACACAGTTATAAGAACAAATGTTCCTGAGCTGAAAAATTAGCCCCTCGGTAATCTAATTGTCGTAAAGAATCTACTTGCTGATGTAGGAGACGTGAGACATGGGTTTTGATCCTTGAGTCAGGAAGATCCCCTGGAGGAGGAGGAAATGGCAACCCAGTCCAGTATTCTTGCCTGGAGAACTCCGTGGACAGAGAAGCCTGGTGTGCTGCAGTCCATCGGGTTGCAGAGAGGCAGGCATGACTGAGCACACACAGGCTAACTAAGCATAAACCGTATGGCAGTAGCAAATACATGTTCACGATCATCTTAAAAACTGTTGGGATGAGGACTTTCTCAGGTACAGAAACTGACACCAGAGCTGCTGAGTTTAGTTTTTTGTCCCTGTTAACCACTCAGAGAGGTGAAAAGTGTGAGTGTTGGGCCTAATAGCAAACACAGAAGGGAAGGTGTTAGTTGCTCAGTCATGTCTGATTCTCTGCTATCCCATGGACTTCTCTGTCCGTGGAATTCTCCAGATGAAAATACTGGAGTGGTGCTATTCCCTTCTCCAGGGTATCTTCCCAACCCAGAGATCGAACCTGGGTCTCCCACATTGCAGGCTGATTCTTTACTGTCTGAACCATCGGAGAAGCCCCAGTAGCAGACATGAGCTCACTACCAGTTGTTATTGCCAAGGCCAGTGGGATGATAACTTCTCCTACCTAAATAGTTCCCCTCTCAGATAATAGATAAGACCAGTGCAAACCAGTACAGTGATGCAGCAGGCGTGATGGAGGGGGCTGAGTCTAGCAGGGCCCAGATATCAGATGGGACCTGGACCTAGACTGTACTGCGATGACTTTAGCTTTATGCTCACAGAGAAAGGAAGCCATTTCCTAGGTTTTGAGAAATGTGATTTGACATTTTTTTTTTGAAGTATAATTGACATATAAGATATTCATTTTAGAAATGATTGACTTTTTAAGAGGCTCAGTCTGGCTACTGGGCCAAAAATAGATTGAAAGGGAGAAATGAGGTCTTTTGTAAGCTTGAGGAGTACTGTTAGAACAGACATCTGGGTGAAGATGGCAAGGGGCAGCTTGATGGATGAGCCCGGGGTTCAGGGGAGCTTCCTTCTGATGTTTCCAGCTCTTTTTTTTAATATATATATAATCATGGTGGTGTGTCTAACACGTCTTCTCTCTGCCCCTTTGAATAATTAACCGGATTCAGCAGCTTCGGTAAGATAATGATATAAAAGGCAGTTAATTAAAGTAGAGAGCCATTTGTGAGGCTGATTTGCTGGGAAATAATGAGAAAGTTTGACTTCAGGAGAAAATAAATCCTTAAGCAGTGAAATGTTCGCAAGTGTTGTGGACTTGAAGGCATAAATAGCCTTAAGGAACTGAAGATATGGTTAGGGTTCCTGTCTTGTGTTCTTTATTTCACCGTGAAGGTCATTGTGAATTGTTTCCTTTGCGTTTTAAAGTCAACATCCATGCCTGCTTCTTAAAGTTTTTTTTTTTTTTCCCTACTAAGCTAATTAATGCCACAGTATAGGAACGCCAGGACAGGCTTGCGGAAGTCAGCACAGGGCCTGCAGCTGGAGCTCCTGCGGGAAGGGCCAGGGAGCCAGGAGGCCATGTCTTACTCTGCCATTTGAGGGTGACTCTGAGCAAAATCACCAAAGTTTTGTTCATCTCTGCATCCCCCAGTGCCATGTTAATACCCATGAACGCGTGTGTGCTAAGTCACTTCAGTGGTGTCCGACTCTGAGACCCCATGGACTGTAGCCCGCCACGCTCCTTGGTCCGTGGGATTCTCCTAGGCAAGAATACTGGAGTGGGTGGCCGTGCCCTCCCTCCTCCAGGAGCTTTTCCCGACATGAGGATCAAACCTGAGTCTCTTACATCTCCTGCATCGGCGGAATTAAAATAATTTTGCTGCGTCTGTCACTGGCATATTGAATTTGAGATCTCAATATATATTGCATTCTTAAGAAGATAGGGCTGTTATTATATAGCAGAAACAGAATGAAAACTTGGGTTCCCTTCCCATCTCTCTCCTTTAGTGACTTTGAAAATGGCATTCAGTCGTCTTGACTGCAGTATCTTTATCTGTCAAATCTTTGCTGTGAAGCACATACAGGATGAAATTTATTGCTTTTTTAAAAATTATTTTTTAATTGGAGGATAATTGCTTTACAATGTTATGTTAGTTTCTGGTGTACAACAGCATGAATCAGCTGTATGTATACATATAGCCCCTGCCTCTTAAACCTCTCTCCCACCACCCCCTATCCCAGACCCTAGGTTGTCACAGAGCACCAAGCTGAGCTCCTTGTGCTGTACAGCAGCTTCCTGCTAGCTAGCTATTTACCCAGTGTATTAATATATATGTCAGTGCAGCCTTCTCAGTTCATCCCACCTTCTCCTTCCCTTGCTGTGTCTACAGCTGTTCTCTACGTCTGTGTCTCTATTCTTGCCCTACAAATAGACTGATCAGTATCATCTTTCTAGATTCCATATGTATGGGTTAATATATGGTATTTTGTTTTTCTGACTTCACTCTGTATTACAGGTTCTAGGTTCATCTACTTCACTAGAACTGACTCAGCTTCATTCCTTTTTATGGCTGAGTGATATACCTTTGTGTATGTGTACCACTGTATATATTCCATTATATATATGTACCACAACCTCTTTATCCATTCATCTGTCAATGGTCATCTAGGTTAACATTTCTAAGGATGTTTTGGAGTTTTATTTTATTTTCCAGTAATATGGTGTAGAAATGAAGCAGCACAGTGTAGTTGTTGAAACCATGAAAGCTGAGGCTGAACCATGTGCGTTCAAATTTTGATTCTGTTCCTTACTAGCCAGATGAACTCGGCCAAGTTTTTTAACCTCTGTTTTTAGTTTCCTCATCTGAAAAATGAGGACTGAGAGTGTTCTGTCTACTATCCCAGGCAGTTCTGAAGATGATACGCCTTAATTCTAAAAAGTAACAGCGCCAAACTCACGAGTTCATGCAGCTATGATTTATAAGAGGCATCCCTCCTGGGAGTGTGAGGATCACTCCTGGGGCTCCTGGCCCCTTCCTCTTCCTCCCCTGCCCCCTCCCAGCTGCTGCTGTCCATGGAATTCTAAACCTGCCAAAGCTGCTTTGCTACGAACATCCTAAGACTTCAGTTTGAAATAAGAGACCTTACTTCGTGGGGCTTCATGGTTCTGAAATAAGATACTGTTATGAAAGAATTAGTATCTCTCTCCCTCTTTTTTTTTTCTCCTGAATGGAGAAGTAAAGGTAAAATGAGTAAACAAGTATCACAAAGAATTAGCATGCTTTTGCCTGCAATGCGGGAGACCTAGGTTCAATCCCTGGGTCGGGAAGATCCCCTGGAGAAGGAAATGGCAACTCACTCCAGTACTCTTGCCTAGAAAATTCCATGGACAGAGGAGCCTGGTAGACCAAGATTCTTAGACAAACTGTCTCATCTTTGTTACACTTTTTCATCCTATGATAAACTAGAAGAATCTGGTTTGCTATTCTAAAGGATTACCCTCAAGACTGAAGTCTGGTAACCAAGGAGGGGTGGTATAGGTAAATGGCGGGGGTGCAAGGAGGGGGGCTGTGGGGGTATATACTGTGGACCGGTGAGGCACAACCTGGCCTTGGGACCAGGATGTTGTGGGATCGACCTGTGTCTCCTGCGTGGGCAGGCGGATTCTTTACCACTGAGCCACATGGAAAACCCCTTCTCATCAACAAATGGAGCTAAAAATGACAGGTTTTATGTTTGAACATGCGCTTAAGGCATTGGATTTTTATCAAAGGTTCCCTATTCCATAAAGATGACTTAAAGTGGAACCTTGGATACAGGGAAGAAAAAAAAAAAGATGGATCTGAACCCTGCCCCCAACCTCTTTGCTTTTTCTTCAGCATGTAGGTGTGATCATTTTGAGTGTATAAAGAACATGTGTGCATTTCATTGATAGAAATGCTCTCAAGCTCTCTAGAAATAGCAGCAAGATCAAATCTGACTTGAAAAGGAAGCCTAATGCCTCTTTGCAAAGTGATACTGCCCAAGTGGGTTCTGACGACACATCATTAGTTCCTGCTGTAAGGGCAATGAATTGCTCTGGGAGTCTGTGTATTATCTCCGAGCCGCTGTTATCTGGAACTTACTTCTCCTTTTACATTGTGGGCCTATTGCTTATAAAGAAAAATAGCTTTGCTCGGATTAGGACTTTTAAGAGATTGAATGTTTGTTTTATTGCATTTTTTTTTAAGCAGAGCAGTATACCTGCTAAAACAGCAAGCTTTGCTTTTTTCCCCCTGAAATGGCTTACTTTATTAAAGAAATGTGCTGAAAAATCTCTTTGTAACATAAGCTTTTGAATGTGAGTGTATGTCTTTTGTGGATGCCAGGCCGCATACGTAACGCATCACAATATTTGTTGTAATGTGGTTGCTAAGTCATTTCTGACTTCCTTGTGACCGCATGGACTATAGCCCGCCAGTCTCCTCTGTCCTTGGGATTTCACAGGCGAGAATACTGGAGGAGTGGTTGCCACTTCCTTCTGCAGGGGATCTTCCTGCCCCAGGAACTGAACCTGCATCTCCTGCATTGGCAAGCAGGTTCTCTGTCACGGAGCCACCAGGGAAGCTACCATCACAATATATATATTTGTAATACGGATGGAGGAACCCGTATGCATAAAATGTTAGAGCTTCAGTGGCAGGTTAATATGGGAATATTTGCACTCTGCAGAATTACTAGACTGAGCCACAGTGCTCATGACTGGGCCTGGTGTTCTCCTAAGCACATACAGTGTGTGTGTGCTAGGTCACTTCGGTCCTGTCCAACTCTTTGTGACCTCATGGCTATAGCCCGCCAGGTTCTTCTGTCAGTAGGATTCTCCAGGCAAGAATACTGGAGGGGGTTGCCATTTCCTCTTCCACGGGATCTTCCCGACCCAGGGGTATAACCTGTATCTCTTACATCTCCTGCATTGGCAGACGGGTTCTTTATCTCCAGCACCACCGTTTGAATATCAGAGTAATGTTCTGAGTTATAGCAGTAGTCGTTAGAAGAGTAGTAGCAGAATGTAGCTATCACAACTGCCAGGCTGAACAATGCAAAACTGCTAATGCTGGACCGTTAATCTATAAAGCGGTAATTTCACAGGGTTTAACATTACTATGGTTATAATAAGAATAAAGATGGGCTGAAGGTTTATGGAATTTTATGAACTGTCAGAAAATGTACTACCAGACATTTGGGGCATGTCTATAAGAAAAGTTCCACAAACATGGTATGCTGTCCCAGTGTACTTGACTGAGACCCTCACAGTTACACTGAACTACAGCAGACATCATTGAAACCCACGTAGTTGGAATTTATGTTATGCCCAATCATGTGTGAACTAAAAGCAGTTTCATCCTATATTCTGTAGCCTCNACTGTCAGAAAATGTACTACCAGACATTTGGGGCATGTCTATAAGAAAAGTTCCACAAACATGGTATGCTGTCCCAGTGTACTTGACTGAGACCCTCACAGTTACACTGAACTACAGCAGACATCATTGAAACCCACGTAGTTGGAATTTATGTTATGCCCAATCATGTGTGAACTAAAAGCAATTTCATCCTATATTCTGTAGCCTCTTAGTATCTTTATGATGTAGCTAGTGATATAATCCTTCCTGTTTGATAGTTGTAGACAACGATGCACACAAGATAAGGCTTGGGAGAGGGACAGCCTTTGAAACAAAACCGGTGGAGGATGACCAATGATATTTACTTTCTTGTCATTGCCATTTCTCTTATCACTAACTTGGTGACCTATAGAAATCTGATTACTGTTGCGTTTAAAGCAGTATTTACTGCAGAATAGGTACTACATGATTTTGTGGAAATAAATCATCCGAATTAGATAATATTTTCAAAAGATAAATGTAATGTGAAGATGCTGAAAATCTAAAATAATCTCAAAATAATCTCTCTAAAATATACCCCCACCCCGCCCTTCTGTCACAAGCCTCACGAAGTGTTGCTCTTAAGGGCAGCTTCATCTGCAAGATCAGCCTGGGGTGTGGGGCGGGGGAGGAGAGGTTAACAGATGTGTGTGCACTGCCCCCCTCTGTGTGGTATGCTGTCAGCACACTCGTGTGTGCTCAAGGCGTGTTGCACAGCCGCATCTCCAGCCCCAGGCAGGCAGCCCAGACTGCCTGATTCCCAGTCCTGCCTACCCCTCTCCCCTGGTCTCCACCCTGGTGTCCTGTTTTTTAATTTTTATTTTTTAATTCTCTTTCGATGTGGACCATCTTTAAAATCTTTATTGAACTTGTTACAGTATTGCTTCTCTCTTATGTTTTGGTGTTTTGGCCACGAGGCATGAGGGATGCTAGCTCCCTGACTGGGAACTGAACCCATATCCCTACATCGGAAGGCCAAGTCTTAACCACTGGACTGCCAGGGAAGTCCCCTCGTGTCCTGTTTTTGAAAAGAACTTTTCAATGAGCAAATTAGCAAAATCTCTTTGTTCCCTGCCACGTCTTAAACGAAATCCTGACTCTTTGCTAAGACAGCAGATTTTTTTTCTAAGCTCGTATTCACTTTCAGGGCCAGCTCCGTCCCCAGCTGTCCTTTACATCTGGCCACTCATGTTCTCCATCATTTCAGATTTGTTTCCTGGAATGCTGGGCATAGATGCTCACATACATTGGAGCAGTCAGCTAAGTGAACAGCTAGTGTCCTTGAAAAGGTGATCCACACAGACCAAGTTAATTCCCTAGATGTTAAAAAAAAAAAAGTAGAATGCACAAAAGTTCAAGATGAATCTTGGTAAAATGATCATGTGGACAGTATTCCTTTGGCCCCAAAAAGACTGGGGAGGAACTATAAAATGGAATGAATTTTGTTGTTATGGGAAGCCACAGTCTATTAAAAAAAAAAATCAAAATTATGCAAGGATCGATCAAACGCTAGAAGGATAAAGGACTAAAGGATAAAGGATAAAACCATTTTTGAGTAGCAGATATATCGGTACCTAATGGTTTCCATGAAGGAAAGCCTTTTTTCTACATAAGGGCAGGTGACCGTCCCAGATGAATAAGGGAGAAACTCCCCAGATAACATCTCTGGCCTCTCAGTGTGCTTACAGAGTCCAAACTATTCAGGCATGTACTGATGTGTAGCAGTATAATGGCTGTGCCCAAAAGCCATGTTTTAGAAAGATGGAGTAAAGGGAGGAATGAGGTGATATCCTTTTTATTGCTGGTGTCACTCCCTCTCTTACATTCAGGGCTTTGGGATTTTGCATTTAGTTAGTTTCAGATTGGCAGCAAATTGTTTCCTTTTCCTCCATTGGATAAAAATTTACCTTTTTGTAGGTGCTGTGTCACTTCTGTTGTATGTTTACATTTTAAATAAAACCATTAAATTTTTTTTAATTAATGCAGAGTTGATTTATAACAGTTTGGGTAAACAATGTAGTGGTTCAATATTTTTATAAATCATACTTCAGTTTTTTCACTTGTTAGTGTGTGATTTCTTTACAGTGTTGTGTCTCGACTGTACAGCAAGGTGAATCAGCTATATGTACACATATATCCTTTTCCTCTTTAAAGTTGTAAAATATTGGCTGTATTTCCTGTGCTGTACAATATGTCCTATATCTTATTTATTTTATGTGTAGTAGTTTATGAACTTCCCTGATAGCTTAGCCAGAGGAAAGGTATATGCCTCAAGGTAAAGAGTCCACCTGCATTGCAGGAGGCCTAGGGGATGTGAGTTCCATCCCTGAGTTGGGAAGATCCCCTGCGGGAGGAAATGGCAACCCACTCCAGTATTCTTGCCTGGAGAAGCCTATGGACAGAGGAGCCTGGTGGGATACAGTCCATGGGTCACAAAGAGTCGGGCACGACTGAGCACACACACACTCACAGTAGTGTATACTTCTTAATTCCCACCCTTGTCTTGCCCTTCCCCCACCCCCTCCCCACCGGTGGGCACTAGTTTGTTCTCTGTATCTGTGAATGTTTCTGTTTCATTATATTCATTCGTTTTATTTTTTAGAGTCCACATATAAAGTGTTAGTCACTCGTGTCTGACTCTTTCCGGCCCCATGGACTGTGGCATGCCAGGCTTACCTGTCCATGGAATTTTTCAGGCAAGAATAGTGGAGTGGGTTGTCATTTCCTTCTGCAGGGGATCTTCCCGACCCAGGGATTGAACCCAGGTCTCCTACATTGCAGGCAGAATCTTTACAGTCTGTCTGATCCACCAGGGAAGCATAAATGATAACAGTATATATATAAGTAATACATGTCCAAATATAACTGATAGCAGTATTTCTCTTTCTCTGTCTGACTTATTTCACTAAGCATAATATCCTCTAGGTCCACCCATGTGGCAAAATTTCATTCTTCTATGGCTTAGTAATATCTGTGTGTGTGTGTGTGTGTGTGTGTGTGTGTGTGTCTGTGTGTCTGTGTGATTGCCACATCTTCTTTATCCATTCATCTGATGAGGGACACTTGAGTTGTTTCCAGATCTTGGCTACTGTAAATAGTGCTGTGATAAACACTGAGATGATGCATGGATCTTTAGGGATTGGTGTTTTCATTTTCTTCAGATAGATTCTGCTCGAGAGTAGAATTGCTGGATCATATAGTAGATCTAGTTTCAGTTTTTTGAGGAACCTTCATACTGTTTTCCTTAGTGGCTATACCAATTCATATTTCCACCAACAGTGTAGTAGGGTTTAAATAAAACCATTTTTTCTAAGAGCTGTATTTTAAGCTGATGTGGTGTATTCTTGTTGTATCTACAGACTCATGGTGAGATTTCATCGTAATAACTTAATGCAAATGAAAGGCACTCTAGGAAAATTCACAGATTGGTTCACTCTGTGCTACAATCACCATGTGCTTCCCAGGCAGTAGCATCAGTGTCACCTGGAAATTTGTTGCTGTTCAGTAGCTCAGTCGCGTCCAACTCTTTAAGACCCCATGGACTGTAGCCCTCCAGGCAAGTCTGTCCATGGAGTTCTCCAGGCAAGAACACTGGAGTGGGTTGCCAGTTCCTCCTCCTACATTGGCAAGCAGATTCTTTACTACTGAGCCACCAGGGAGGTCTAGAAATGTGTTAGAAATGCAAATTTGGGGACCTAACCTTAGACCCACTGATTAGGCATCGGAAATAAAATATTTGAAGACCACCAAGTACTAGAGTCCCTTGGAGATTTGCTCAGTTCCACAGACTGAACCTGATTCCCCGAAAGTATAGTAGAAGCAGCCAGCAACATGGGAGATTTTGAACAGTGGTGGAAGACATGACCCAGGGCCTGGTGATTTATTGCCTAGACTATGAATAGAACAAAAGTGATTTTCTCAAGTTAACCAAGAAGAGGTGAAAAGGCTGCTTTTTTTTCTGCTCTAGTTGTCAGTGTCTCCATAAAAATGGGAAGTAAGTGATAGTGATGACCCAGTGAACAGTGAGATCAGAGGCCGTGTGCATCTTGTGGAATATTTGCTCTCCATCATCACTGAGCCAAAATGTGGAAGTCACAAGGCCTGGAAGCCACATGGTTCATACAAGAATCTCATGAATGGTTCATCTTTCAGTGTACCTTGAAATAGATTCCAAAATTTTGCCAATTTCCAACAAAATACTTTTTATATTTCGCTACTCTGAGCAACTCAATGTACATCATAAAAGATAAAGTAATTTCTGTGGATCATAGCTAGAATTATCCAGAAGGATCTGATTATGTGTGTCATGCTAGAACACTTAGGATTTTTCTGTAATTGTCTTATTTTCACGTTTATCCATGTTTAGGAAGAGAAAATTATTGCATGGCTTAATCTTTTTTCTCTAGGTTTTCTATCATTTTATGTAAATTTTACTTTTGTCAGAAAATATGATTACAAGATGATTAGTGCAGTGTCATCGCCGACAAAGGTCCTATAGTCAAAGCTATAGTTTTCCCAGTAGTCATGTATGGATGAGAAAGTTAGACCATCAAAAAGGCAGAGTGCTGAAGACTTGGTGCTTTTGAAATGTGGTGCTGGAGAAGACTCTTGAGAGCCCCTTGGACTGAAAGGAGATCAAACCAGTCAATCCTAAAGGAAATCAGTCCTGTATATTCATTGGAAGGACTGATGCTGTACCTCCAATACTTTGACCAGCTGGTGTGAAGAGCTGACTCTTTGGAAAAGACTCTGATGCTGGGAAAGATTGAGGGCAAGAAGAGGAAGGGGTTGGCAGAGGATGAGATGGTTAGATAGCATCACCGAGTCAGTGGACATGAGTTTGAGCAAACTCCGAAGATCATGAAGGATAGAGAATCCTGGCATGCTGCAATTCATGGGGTCACAAAGAATCGGACATGACTGAACAATAACAACAATTATTTATTATTAGTCTGATGTTATGATCTGCTATTATTATTAGTCGGATACTGATTTTCTAGAAACTTTTAAGTTAATAGGTTGTTTTCTGAGGATCCTAAATCCTTTTCCTCTCAATTCTCAATTCTTTCCTAAGATATATTTTATGGCAACTTTTGTTCTGTAATAGTGCGTTTAAATCTGATAATATTTAAGTTGGACTTCTCTGATATCTCAGTGGTGTAAAACCCACCTGTCAATGTAGGAGACATAGGTTCAATCCCAGAGTTGGGAAGATCCCTTGGAGAAGGAAATGGCAATCCACTTCAGTATTCTTGCTTGGGGAATTCCACCAGAGGAGCCAGGCAGTCTACAGTCCATGGGGTTACAAAAGAGTCAGATACGACTCAGCAACTAAACAACAATATTCAAATCTAGTAATATTTAAATCCAGTAGCATATCTACAATAATATATAATAAAGTCATGGCTAACTTTTATCAGTTAGCCTTTTCTAACTGATAAAATAGACCAACTTCAGTTTGATGCATAAATTCCTATGTGATAAAAGTACATTGCCAGTAGTATAAGAAAAAATATGTGTTGTAATATACCTATACATCAGAGTACAGAGNGAGAAAAATTTTGCTGCTTCTACTTAATTAAAAGAGAACACAATCCATCAGAATGTTTTCTGGAACTGTCAAATTGACTTAAAAGGCTAACTGTTTTCTTTTGTAGAATCTAACTTCAGATGTCAGCTTCTTTTTTTCCACTTGACAAAGATATACCTTTTAGGTTATCAATAGAAAATAGGTTGGAATTGCTGTTTAGATTTGGGTCATAATTTGTGGAGGGTCTGCTAAGACCTTCTATAGATATAATCTCATTTAACTCAAGGTACTCTGAGGAAGGTGGCATTCTCCTACAGATGATGAAATAGACTGAGAGGCAGTCTGCCTTCTGCAAATAGAAGGGTGATATACCTGAAATACTCTAAATGGTACATGTCATCTACAGATTGTTTTTGTAGGTGAGGAATCCTAATGTGTTTTTCATTTGGCATATATAATAATATTGCTCCATAATGTTTTCATTATAGCTTTACAACTCATAACTCATTTCACGCTAGTCATGATCAGCGATAGGAAGTAATTACAAAGTGATTCATGTTAACATAACTTAGTTTAAGTTTCATCATTTANGAATCCTAATGTGTTTTTCATTTGGCATATATAATAATATTGCTCCATAATGTTTTCATTATAGCTTTACAACTCATAACTCATTTCACGCTAGTCATGATCAGCGATAGGAAGTAATTACAAAGTGATTCATGTTAACATAACTTAGTTTAAGTTTCATCATTTATGCTGTCAGTGGAGCCATTTGCACATATTGAATTTCTTCTACTCAAAACTCAGGCAGCAATTGCTTTCCTTTTTTTTTTTTTTGGTCCCCAAAGGGCGTTGTTTAGGATTTCTTGCTACAAACAGAAACTGATTTGAAGGTAAGCACATCAGGAATTCATTAGAAGGATCTTGGGGAAAGTAATACATTTGAAGGGAAGGCAGAGTCGGTGTCAAGACAGGTAGGACCTGGATGCTCCAGAGCTCTTGGTGGCAGGGCTGTTGTGACTGAAGCACCAAGTACCCGACTCTCAGAGTCAAGGCGGTAATGCTCACCATGCCTTCTGTCTTAGGTTTCTCTGCTCCGTTCTGATTCCTAACAGGAGACTTCCAGGGGCCCTTCTAGCTTCCAGGACTTACCGTCTCCTTAAGACTAGAGCTTTTGCAGGTGGGGAAATTCCCCAAGGGGAATTATAAGTACTGTTAAGAAGGGGAATGAATGGTAGCTGGTGAAGAAGAGAGCAGATCTCTCCCAACTGAGGGAAAACAGTAATAAACTCTTTGTTACTCTCCTGAGTTTCATGCACATATGTACACACACATGCGTACATACATGCATGCATACAGACACATAAAAGTATCTGTGCACATGCACACAACATGTACACTTATGTGCACACATGTGCACATTTGCATATAAACGTGTAGGCATGCATCCACATGCGCACACTCACATATATACACATCCAGACACACAGACGTACAGGTCAGAAGCAACAGTGTCACTCTTTAATTCACAATAAAGTGGACTGGAGAATGGGGTCCACTAGCCTCAGTGAGTGGAATCCACTCAGTGCGGATTGCAGCTGGTGGGCCCTACCAGACTCCCTTCTTAATCCGCATGGACACTTGTGAAGCTGTAAGTTCCAGCACCCCCAGCAGAGGCCCCGATTGCCAGGCAGCATGCAGACCAGCATGTGGCCTTCTCCCTGGCAGATGAACCCAAAAGAAAGAAGGGGCAGAGGCTGTGTGAGCCTGCTTCCTTCCTTCCTTCACATTACACTAAGATTCATCCGTTTTGCTATGGGGCGGTGTGTGGGGAAAAAACCAGATGCCGCTATTCTAGCAAGAATCTTTTCACCAAAACATGAGTCCAGGGAATTCAAGGCCACTCACTGAACTATGTCCATTATAAGTTTAATTTTTTGTATCATAAAGATGATTCTTTCACAGTGTAAACTGAAGGTCAATAAAGAAAGGTGCAGATAACAAAATGAAACTTTCTCATAATACTACCACTCCCTAAAAGACAGTGTTAACATTCTGATGGTCGTGCTCTTTCCATTTTAGACTTTTAGGTACATGTGCATGCTTCTGTCTTAACTTTTATTTTAACACACATCTTAACACATCATACACACACATAAGAATTAAGTCTTAACTATACTTTGTGCATGGATTTTTGGAACAACATTTAATAACATGTTACCATTTGTTAAGGATTGTGGGGGAACCAGCTCTCTAAAAGGGGAAGCCAATAGGGTTTCTAAGGAGGATTACAGGGATGCTGTAAGATTTGATGCTTCTGTCCGTAGAATCCTGAGAGAGGAACTTTTGCAAATGGGCACAGCTACCAGTGGTAATGACTATGCATTGTGTTGGTCTCACAGTATCAGTGCAATGACAGTGTTACCTGGCTTCTTAGCTAGAGACCATCTTATCCTGTTCCTCAGTTTTACAGATGAAGAAAGTAAGAATGAAAAAATGTTAGTGAGGTGCATCTATGCCCGGCCCTGTGCGTCCCACCCCACCGTGACATGTGACTTTACAAAGTCAAGAAAATAAAAAAAAACACAAACGTTATAGGAGAATGACGATTTAATAGTTTGTATGGTATGTTAGGTGGTCCACCTATATTGTATAACTGAATCCTGCAACAGTTCTTGCAACCACAGTTACTGTGTTCATTCCTTAGATGACGATTGTGAGGGTCAGAGTTCCTCCAGTCTGGTTCCAAACTTTTTAAAAACCTTACATGAAATTGGAACTCTAACCATAGTATACATCTCTGAATACAAGAGAATAAACTGCTGATAAGTGAAAAACAATGGTGGCCATTACTATGTTTTAACTATACAGTATTATTTCTCTCTATTACAAATTAACCAAGTAGAGGGTATAATCATTGGGAGCAAAGAGCTTAAGCAATTTCCTAGAGACACACAGGAGAATGCAAGTATCATACTGGAGCCAACCCAGTATGATGCCCAGTTCACCACATGTCTACACCAGTGAAGCCATGATTCAAGGGAGCAGTGGGTGTAAATTGTTGCAATATGAATTGAAAAAATTTCCAGGGCAGGAGCTACACTGGATTACAAATGGGGAGGACCTTGGCTTAATTCGATAATTGGTGAGTTCAGGACTAATGAGCATCTCCATCCTAAGCCTGAGCCATTAAGCCTCAGCCACTCAATGAGCCACTCATTGACCACTTTCTTGTTGTCCAGTTGTTAAACCATGTTCAACTCTTTGCAACCCCCCGGGCTGTAGCCTGCCAGGCTGCTCTGTCCTCCACTGTCTCCCGGTGTTTGCTCACATTCATGTCCACTCAGTCTAGGTGATGCTATCTAGTCATCTGTGCTCTGAAGCCCCCTGCTCCTCCTGCCCACAATCTTTCCCAGCATCAAGTTCTTTTCCAGTGAGTTGGCTCTTCGCAGCAGATGACCAAAGTATTCGATCTTTGGCTTCGGCATCAGTCCTTCCGGTGAGTATTCAGAGTTGATTTCCTTTAGGATTGACTGGCTTGATCTCCTTGCAGTTCAAGGGACTCTCAGGAGTCTTATCCAGCCACAATTCGAAAGCATCAGCTCTTTGGCATTCAGTCTTCCTTCATCCTCTGGGAAATAGTGGAGTTATCATAGTCTTCTTTCCCCAAAGATTTAAAATTTTATTTTATTTTTGAGTGATAAATTCACATACTTTAAAAAGCAGACTGGGTCAAAGGACTATCCATAGAGAGTTTGTATTCCTCTCCACATCTGCAGCTGTCACACGCATAATCCTAACATGGCACTAGTAATTCTTACTGCCCTGGTAGCCACACTTCTGTGTAATCCCCTCTTGTTTGTGGGCAGACATTGTGACTTATACTTTTTAGCCATTTTTAAAAATTAAAGTATAGTTAATTCACAGTGTTGTTTCAAGAGTACAGCAAAGTGTTTGCATTTTTTATTGGGTTATACATATATGTATATTATTTTTAGATTCTTTTCCATTATAGGTTCTTATAATATACTTCCTTGTGCTATATAGTAGGTCATCATTAGTTATCTATTTTGTAGATAGTATCAATAGTGTGCATATGTCAATCCTTTAACCATTAACAGTTTTCATGTGGTCCATTTGCTTTTAATACCCTGTTCTGTCCTGATGTTACCTCTGGCCTTTAGGTCACTTCTGCACGTATGAGGGTGAAAGGAAAGGCACCAGGCTCATTTCCTCTACGATGGGGGACAAGCACAGGTGACAGGATCGCATTTCCTCTCCCTGAGTCCAACCTTATTTCACCTGTAGCTTATTTTACTAATTTTCCCATGTTAGAGCACCTTGAACCTTGCCATTACCCAACAAGTCCATGTGTGAAATTTTTAATTGACCACAAACTGTTCTGATATTATTCCTGTCTTTTATTCTTATTATTCTTTTTCTTTTTAAAATTTAACTGACACTGCCGCACGATCACTCCACTTGTTTTTCTGGACTCTCAGTTTCTCCTGGATAATTTTACTTCCTCTATGACTAGTGATTTCATTAGGATTTGCGGCAGCTCCCTCAACTCCTTTACCCCCATAGGCACTGGACTTGACACATCCTGATCCTAATCTTAAATCCAACCACAGTTTCCCTTCTGCTTCTGTTTTAAACAGCTAGAGAGTGTCTACTGCACACAATTTCTAATATTTGGCAGAGAGATATTAAATATATGATTTATGAGTCAGTAAATGCATGAAAAAGATACAACATCTCTAACTGGCTGTCACACATTTATGATTTCCAGTGTCAGATGGTTTATTAATACCCATTGGCTAGCAACACTTATAACCCTTTTCAGTATCACACAGTGACTGAGAAACTGACATTGGAGGTGCTTCCTTGGGCCATGTAACATTTCTTAGCCTTAAGTTCTGCATCTGTGGACGGGGATAATGATAGTACTCACTTTATGGGTCTGTTTTTTTCTTCTCTTGCGGCACTTATTTTTCTTCATTAAATATGTGTGATTTTGAGTTTTTGTTTTTAAAAAACATGCTTTTAGAGTTCCATTTAACACATATTTAATGGGCGTCCACTGTGTTTTGGACACTGTGAGAGTACAAGATGAATGCACTGTGCCCTTTGGTTCCAAGAAACACTTCATCACATGGCAGAAGAAGATGAGCTTCCAGTGAGCTGGAAAATAGGCCTGAGCAGGGCGTGTCTTAGAAGAGAAGAATGAAAATGGCCTGGACTGAGCTCAGCAAAGGGGACAGCACTGACCTGGGCAGAAGTCAGGATCCCGTTGGCAGATGAAGTAAAACAGACTCTGAAGTTTTCTTTTTCATCCTGTACCAAAAAAAAGAGTTTAAACGGTATGTTCTAGGATCGGCGAGCTTTTCTGTTCCCCTCCTGCAGTAAACACCCTAACTCTTCTTTTTAGATTCATTTTTATGATTCAGTGAGAAAAGAGACAAAGAACGTCAAGATGTGTTATATCTCCATGAGGCGAGAGGGGTGTCATTCCTTGAGGGTAAGGCTGAAACTGTTTCTCCCTCTTACGTAACTGCTAGTTATCAGAGGAGCACTGCATTCATCTACTCATGATAGTTTTCCTAAAGGACTATGTATCTGCTAAAATACAATTCAAAGAAGTGCGTATATTTTGATAACTTGTAAAACAGAAGGACTGGATGATCTAAAATGTTTTCTATTTGACATAGTCTTTGTAATCAAAGTTGAAAACCTATAGAAATGTTCCAAAGGAAATTCTTGTTCTCAGCAGGGAAAATGGAAGAATTTGTGGTTTGGAAATTAAATTGACTGGGTGAATATGTAAGAGCCGACTGAAGACTTAGAGCCCTTGAACTAGGTGGTATTGAGCATTGGGTTGAATCATAAGTTTTCCTTGGTTACTGTCGAATGGAAATAGAAATTAAATTTAAGCAGAGCTTATTAAGAATTGTTAGTCTGAAGAACACTTCATCAGTTCTAAAGTATATATAAGTGTCATGGCTAATTAAAATTGAATTTTAATTAGCTGCTAATATAATTTGCTGCCTTACGAATCTGCTGTCTGGGAACCTCTCCAGTACTTGGTCGAGATATCCTGGGTACTGTTATTTGTATTCATTTGGGACCATTCTAGTTCTGTCTAGTTGACCTTCCATCCAAGAAACAAAAAATAAAGAAAAGAAGAAACTTTACATATCTTGAGTTTGGAGAACAGTTTCGTTTTGAGGGTTTTTTTTTGTTGTTGTTGTTTTTTTTGGTGTGATTGTTTATAAACATGTTAAATACTTCTCACATTGAATTTGAGGTGAAAACTGAGATACGTAGGCTTCAAAACCATGCTCATCAAAACGCTATAAGTTGTTTTTGGTATAGTGGAGTCATGATGGGAGGAAGATATAACTTATGTGTACTGTGTTTACTTGTATTAAAATAAGAATAGGAATAAAGAAATGGTGACAGGCTATGGGTAATCATAAAGAAATAGAAATATTTTTCCCAGATGTCCTATGGTGTTATCTGTTTCCTATGCAGTTCTCTATCTCCACCAAAAACTATATTCTCTCTCCAGTCAAAAACTAATTGATCACTACTGTAGGTTTAACATATGTGCACAAATTCCTTGGGAATACTCCCTCCAGGCGGGGTTGCTTAACTTCTGTCTCCTTGAGTGTGGTGGGGCTTAATGACATATAGAGTATGAAAAGGGAAAAACTGTAATTAGAGTACAAAGAATTGGTTTACATCATCTTAACCAAGTTTAGATAAATGACTTATCCCACCAGTGATGTCATGTTGTCATCAGGCACCCCAACACGATGTGCTGTTTCACCTTTCCCCAAACCCATATCTCTAGTCTATTTGTGCAAAAAATACCAGAAAATTCCAAATGAAGGGACATTTCTACAATATATCAGATCATTACTTTTCAAAATTTTCAAAGTTTGGAAGGAGAAGGAAAGACCAAGGAACACACGTGGCGTATGGCAGACAAAGGTGTCGAGACAACAAAATTCAAAGTGTTTTTTTTCTGGCAGAGATCAAGACCAGAAATGAACAGTAGTGGGAAAACTGCAAATTCAAGTTAAGTCCTTAGTTTAGGTCATAGTATTGTACCAACGTTTCTTAGCTCTTATGTATTCTCTGGTTATATAGGATAACTTCAGAGAAACTAGGTGAAGATTATTAGAAACTTTTTATAATAAGTCTTATAAATCTAAAATATTTCAAGACAAAAATTTTTTAAAAGTATCTTTATTTTTAAAGATATTTGCAATTCATGAGATATATGCAATTCCTGAGACGTCATGGCTCTCATAATTTACCCTGGTAAACAAGTTCCAAGATGGCTGTCTATATAATCTTTGCCTTTTGTATTCCCACACTTGTGCCCATTCCTTTCTTGTTGAATCAGGACTGAGCTGTGTACCAGTATACTACTAAAAGGATGATTTGTGCTTTCCAAGGTTAGATCCTCAAAAGATGTTGTGGCTTTCATCTTGATCTCCTGGGTTACTTGCTCTAGGAGGAAGTTGGCCTCCAGGTGTGTGAAGACTTTTTGCAGACCTGTGGGAAATCCTGTGTAGAAAGGAGTAAAACCTCTGTCTAATAGGCAGCACCAACCTAATTAAGCCTGTATGTGACCCACCTAATAAATGATTTTCTAGCCTCAGTTAGGCTTTCATATGTCCAGAGCCCAGCCAACATGTGTCTTTAATCTCATGAGTGACTTTGCATCAAAAATACCAAATTGATAATGACCACTGTTTGAAGCAGGGCTTCACTGATAGCTCAGTTGGTAAAGAATCCACCTGCAATGCAGGAGACCCTGGTTTGATTCCTGGGTCAAGCGCATCCCCTGGAGAAAGGATAGGCTACCCACTCCAGTATTTTTGGGCTTCCCTTGTGGCTCAGCTGGTTAAGAATCTGCCTTCAATGCAGGAGACCTGGGTTCAACCCCTGGGTTGGCAAGATCCCCTGGAGAAGGGAAAGGCTACCCACTCCAGGATTCTGGCCTAGAGAATTCCGTGGACAGTCCATGGGGTCGCAAAGAGTCGGACATGACTGAGCGACTTTCACTTTTACTTTGTTTTAAGCTATGAAACTTTGGACTATTTGGTTGTGCATTAAATAATGATGAATACAATTACTTAAGACTTCCTGGGTAGCTCAGATGGTGAAAAATCTGCCTTCAATTCAGGCAATGCAGGAGATGCAAGTTCGATCCCTGGGTTCAATCCCTGGCCATTGGAAGATGCCCTGGAGGAGGAAATGGCAGACCGATCACTGTTCTTACCTGGAAAATCTCATGGTCAGAGGAGCCTGGAAGACCACAGTCCATGGTGTCATAAATAGTCGGACATGACTTAGAAGCTGAGCACTAATTGATGATAAATACAGTTACTTAAGGGCTTCCCTGGTGGCTCAGACAGTAAAAACAATCTGCCTGCAACACTGGAGAGCCAGGTTAGNGCAGACCGATCACTGTTCTTACCTGGAAAATCTCATGGTCAGAGGAGCCTGGAAGACCACAGTCCATGGTGTCATAAATAGTCGGACATGACTTAGAAGCTGAGCACTAATTGATGATAAATACAGTTACTTAAGGGCTTCCCTGGTGGCTCAGACAGTAAAAACAATCTGCCTGCAACACTGGAGAGCCAGGTTAGATCACTGGGTTGAGAAGACCCCCTGGAGAAGGGAATTGTTACCCACTCCAGTATTCTTGCCTGGAGAATTCCATGGATCACCAGAGGAACCTGGTGGGTTATCGTCCACAGGGTTGCACCTTAAGCCACATTAACCTTCAGTTGAGCTTCTTTCAAGTATGAAGAATGTTTTTGAATGTGAGCAATCTATCANCCCACTCCAGTATTCTTGCCTGGAGAATTCCATGGATCACCAGAGGAACCTGGTGGGTTATCGTCCACAGGGTTGCACCTTAAGCCACATTAACCTTCAGTTGAGCTTCTTTCAAGTATGAAGAATGTTTTTGAATGTGAGCAATCTATCAGTAGAGTAAGACATCAGATAAAATTTTCCTGTAACTAATATTGCATTCTTTACCAGTGGCATCTGTTTATGTGTTAGGTGGCAGGAATTCTGGGGGCAGTTCTATGCCCAATTGTTTTCTCTTTGTGAAATTAATACATAACATTAAGTAAATTAATGAGTAAATTTAGCCCGCTGCTGCTGTTGCTGCTGCTGCTAAGTCGCTTCAGTTGTGTCCAACTCTGTGCGACCCCATAGACGGCAGCTCACCAGGCTCCCCCATCCCTGGGATTCTCCAGGCAAGAATACTGCAGTGGGTTGCCATTTCCTTCTCCAAGGCATGAAAGTAAAAAGTAAAAGTGAAATCACTCAGTCGAGTCTGACTCTTCGCGACCCCATGGACTGCAGCCTACCAGGCTCCATCCATGGGATTTTCCAGGCAAGAGTACTGGAGTGGGTTGCATTGCCAACTAAATGAAGCATTGATTTTAGTAACACCTTATGCTAAAATTTTGAGCTATTTTGGTACACTCCAAATATTTTTTAAAGTATTTACTGATATCTACTATTTATAATGGACACATGAGTCAATCTTGACTTACATGGAAAAAGTAGACAAATGTTTGCATTCACTGTGCTTACAGCCTATTCCCTACTAACTTGCATATTTTATGGACATTTAATGTTCACTTCTTGCCTCCTGACATTCTGCCTGCTCAAGTGGGAATAGTGATATTAGTTATGATTTAAATACTTTCTGTATTACTCATGGTCCTGGCAGGAAGTAAGTTGCACTCAGGTGGTTTAAACGAAGAAACTTTTCAAAGTAAAAGTCTACTTGTGGAGTGGTTTGCAGGACTAAGGAAACAAAAGATGTTGCAGCATCCAGGAAATAGCAACGGTAGGAAGAAGTTACATCTGTTAAAAAGTAAGAAACAGGGGATGAGCCCAGAGAGGGCTAGAGCCTTAGAAGAGATCATTCATTTGAAGCAGTAGTCTTCAAAAGTTATAATTGTTTCTAAAAGTGTTGCCTGAGCAGTGAATATGCAAAGAAGGAATACCTCAGTCTCTCTCACCCTACTTGCTGATCTGCTGTCCTGTAGATGATTCTTACATACAATATCCAATCAGATGCTAACATAACAATCTGTCCTAGAGATCAGCCACCCAGGTCTTCAAACCAGAGCAGAGAAGTATGAAGAAGGGATCTTGGAAAGGGAACAATCAATGGAGGACAACCAGTGTACCTTCATTTGAAATTGCTTTATTGGTAGCAGGCATTCTGATCTTCTTAGGTCATACTGAAAATGTACGTAAATAGAAGAAAAAATTGTAGTTGTTTGAGATTTTTTTCAAATATTAATATAAATTGAAATAATTACAATATCCCTGCATATGGGATATATATTTTAGAAAATAAGTAATATAAAGTTAGTGATAATTAATCTTGATGTAAGTGTTGACTATACAAAAAACAAACCCCAGTGGGTGACCTCTTCAGGACCGTGGACAGAGCTCACACAGTTGCTCTGTGGTTTTCAACAGTATATTGTGCATTTCCTGTTTCTCAAGCTTAATTTCTCAAGTTATATTGAAATGATTGAAGGTATTGTCTGACTGATTTTATAAACATGTTATGAGATTACAGCTAAAAACTTAGTTAAAATGATCAGGCTCTTTGTTCTGTATGTTTTCTCTCTGATGGCAGGACCTGTGAGCATCTGCCACAATGATCCTATTAAGACTAAATCTCTTCTGTATATAAATTGTGAAAGATGATGTTTTGTGTTGCAGAACTGGGTGCTGGAAAAGTTTTTCACCACTACAGCTTCAAGAAAATTTGCATTTCTGGCACAATATTGTAATAATTTGGAGTAGCTTTTAGAACTATGGTAATGGCTTTAAATAGCAAGTGACCTTCAACTGTTGTTACATAATCTTGAGATTTATTAGGGTCATTATAGATAATGCAATTCCAAATGACCTCACTAAGCACATTTTCCCAACTATATTGACTAGATCATTTCCTTTAAAACAAAAAAATATAATACTGGGGTGTTTTGCATTTAGCCCATCTTGTCCACAGACCAGCAAGATGGTAGGAGAGGCAAAATCACGTTTAGAATCAAACCCCATACCTGCCAGAGATGCTTAGAGGGCTCAAACAAACGTTGTGTGCACCAGGACCTAGAGACCCCCAGAGACTGAGACAGAACTGTGTTTGAGTGTCTCCTGCAGATGTATGGGTCAGCAGTGGACTGCTGCAGGGGCAGGGGCTCTGGATGCAGTAGACCTGGCTGTGGCATAAGCCCTCTTAGAGGAAGTCTCCATTAACCCCACCATAGAGCCATCAGAACTTACAAAGGACTGGGAAACAGACTCTGGGAGGCCACAAACAAAACCTTGTGTGTACCAGGACTCAGGAGAAAGGAGCAGTGACCCCACAAGAGACTGACCCAGACTTGCCTGTGACTGTCCAGGAGTCCCTGGTGGAGGCATGGGAAGCGGTGGCCTGCTGCAGGGTTGGGGGCTCTGCATGCAGCAGTGCATGGGACCTTTTGAAGGAGGTCACCATTATCTTCATTACCTCCACCATAGTTTGGCCTCCGGTCAGATAACAGGGAGGGAACACCGTCCCACCTATCAACAGAAAATTGGGTTAAAGATATACTGAGCATGGCCCTGCTCATCAGAACAAGACCCAGTAGATGTGTATAAGAGACAGTCCACAGGGTTGCACCTTAAGCCACATTAACCTTCAGTTGAGCTTCTTTCAAGTATGAAGAATGTTTTTGAATGTGAGCAATCTATCAGTAGAGTAAGACATCAGATAAAATTTTCCTGTAACTAATATTGCATTCTTTACCAGTGGCATCTGTTTATGTGTTAGGTGGCAGGAATTCTGGGGGCAGTTCTATGCCCAATTGTTTTCTCTTTGTGAAATTAATACATAACATTAAGTAAATTAATGAGTAAATTTAGCCCGCTGCTGCTGTTGCTGCTGCTGCTAAGTCGCTTCAGTTGTGTCCAACTCTGTGCGACCCCATAGACGGCAGCTCACCAGGCTCCCCCATCCCTGGGATTCTCCAGGCAAGAATACTGCAGTGGGTTGCCATTTCCTTCTCCAAGGCATGAAAGTAAAAAGTAAAAGTGAAATCACTCAGTCGAGTCTGACTCTTCGCGACCCCATGGACTGCAGCCTACCAGGCTCCATCCATGGGATTTTCCAGGCAAGAGTACTGGAGTGGGTTGCATTGCCAACTAAATGAAGCATTGATTTTAGTAACACCTTATGCTAAAATTTTGAGCTATTTTGGTACACTCCAAATATTTTTTAAAGTATTTACTGATATCTACTATTTATAATGGACACATGAGTCAATCTTGACTTACATGGAAAAAGTAGACAAATGTTTGCATTCACTGTGCTTACAGCCTATTCCCTACTAACTTGCATATTTTATGGACATTTAATGTTCACTTCTTGCCTCCTGACATTCTGCCTGCTCAAGTGGGAATAGTGATATTAGTTATGATTTAAATACTTTCTGTATTACTCATGGTCCTGGCAGGAAGTAAGTTGCACTCAGGTGGTTTAAACGAAGAAACTTTTCAAAGTAAAAGTCTACTTGTGGAGTGGTTTGCAGGACTAAGGAAACAAAAGATGTTGCAGCATCCAGGAAATAGCAACGGTAGGAAGAAGTTACATCTGTTAAAAAGTAAGAAACAGGGGATGAGCCCAGAGAGGGCTAGAGCCTTAGAAGAGATCATTCATTTGA
The DNA here is from genome assembly GCA_006410615.1 of Neotragus moschatus. Taxonomy (NCBI): domain Eukaryota; kingdom Metazoa; phylum Chordata; class Mammalia; order Artiodactyla; family Bovidae; genus Neotragus; species Neotragus moschatus. Next base: position 2,566,588 of record SJYA01003091.1, on the reverse strand, counting down.
AGCAGTAGTCTTCAAAAGTTATAATTGTTTCTAAAAGTGTTGCCTGAGCAGTGAATATGCAAAGAAGGAATACCTCAGTCTCTCTCACCCTACTTGCTGATCTGCTGTCCTGTAGATGATTCTTACATACAATATCCAATCAGATGCTAACATAACAATCTGTCCTAGAGATCAGCCACCCAGGTCTTCAAACCAGAGCAGAGAAGTATGAAGAAGGGATCTTGGAAAGGGAACAATCAATGGAGGACAACCAGTGTACCTTCATNAGTCGAGTCTGACTCTTTGCAACCCTTTGGACTGTAGCCTGCCAGGCTCTTCTGTGCATGATGTTTCCCAGGCAAGAATACAGGAGTTGGTTGTCATTCTCTTCTCCAGGGGATCTTCCTGACGCAGGGATCAAGCCTGCATCTCTTGTATCTCCTGCACTGGCAAGCAGGTTCTTGATCACTAGCACCTCATGGGAATTATCTTATTTTCTAATCTTATTAGAAAGTTTATAAGATGTTATCTAGCTATCTTAATTCACCACACCTTATTCCAGTTGTAAATCACACCATAGGTACCCCGTGACTCGGAGAAAAACAAAGTTTCTGTTTAAACTGTGACATGCCGCTGGTTTTAAGAATTATTCTATTTCATAGACATTAAGTGTTTCTAAAAAGGATGAACAACAATGATTCTAGCTTGCTGATAGTTACTCCTCCTTTACCCTACTCAGGAATAGATGTCTCAATGCTAGCAAGAGAAGCCAGAGATGTAAGCCACTAGGGCAGGCAGGAGGCCAGATCTCCTTAAGGGGGAATCAGAGCTTCTGTGCTGTTCCCTGAGCCGTTTGCCCATGGGCTTAAATTGCTTTTGCATTGGTTTCCACTCATAAATGGAAGAAGGCAATGGCACCCCACTCCAGTACTCTTGCCTGGAAAATCCCATGGACAGAGGAGCCTGGTAGGCTGCAGTCCATGGGGTCGCTAAGAGTCGGACACGACTGAGCGACTTCCCTTTCACTTTTCACTTTCATGCATTGGAGAAGGAAATGGCAACCCACTCCAGTGTTCTTGCCTGGAGAATCTCAGGGGCTGTGGAGCCTGGTGGGCTGCCGTCTATGGGGTCGCAGAGAGTTGAACATGACTGAAGTGACTTAGCAGCAGCAGCAGCAGCCACTCATAAATAGCCCATCACCATTCATTGCCAATAAGAACAGGGCAGGTGCAAAGTGGGGCCCCTTGTTCAGAGCTCCACCCATGTGTGCTGGAAATGAGCAAATGGGGGTGGAGCCTACTTCTTGGTGACACCCTCCCTTTCAGTTACAGGTTCCTTCTCTGATCACAATGCCTGCTTTTCTTGAGTCCCAGGCAAGATACTGTGTTGTTTGCCTGTTACTCCATAACTCCAATGTAGTAAATGAGGATGCCTTTGTTCTAAGGATAACATTAAATGTATCTTAATTGGTTTTGAGTATATCCTTGAGAAACTTCAGTGTGTAACAAAGCATTTGATATGTATCTAGAAGGAGTTCAGGAAGAAAGGTGAATTGTAGCTTGAGGCCAAACACAAAATATTCTGCCCTAAGTCAGGTGGTCCTGTTAAAAAGGTAATTTTTTTTTAATTGCAAATTTGGAGCCTTTTACAAAAACATGGTCACTTCAGAGTCTAGCAGTTTGCTGACATCCCTCAGTTCAGCTCAGTTCAGTCACTCAGTCATGTCCGACTCTTTGCGACCCCATGAATTGCAGCACACCAGGCCTCCCTGTCCATCACCAACTCCCAGAGTTCACTCAGATTCACGCCCATCGAGTCAGTGATACCATCCAGCCATCTTATCCTCTGTCGTCCCCTTCTCCTCCTGCCCCCAACCCCTCCCAGCATCAAAGTCTTTTCCAATGAGTCAACTCTTCGCATGAGGTGACCACAGTACTGGAGTTTCAGCTTTAGCATCATTCCTTCCAAAGAAATCCTAGGGCTGATCTCCTTTAGGATAGACTGGTTGGATCTCCTTGCAGTCCAAGGGACTCTCAAGAGTCTTCTCCAACACCACAGTTCAAAAGTATCAATTCTTCGGCGCTCAGCCTTCTTCACAGTCCAACTCTCACATCCGTACATGACCACTGGGAAAACCATAGCGTTGACTAGACGGACCTTAGTCAGCAAAGTAATATGCTTTTCAATATGCTATCTAGGTTGATCGTAACTTTTCTTCGAAGAGTAAAACTCTTTTATCCTATGAAATTTGAGGCACTTCATTTTTGAAGTTAGAGTTTTTATAGTACCCTCAGTGACAATCCAAGTATGTTTTTAAGATGAGAGTGACATCTGTCTGATGCATTATTTTAAAATGCATTATTCATATACGTTCTTTGATCTCTACTATCGTTTAGTGGGCACACTGATTGTTTTAGTGTTGAAAAAGAAGCAAACGTCAGGGCATTTATGGAGACAGAGGTTGATTGCTTTTATTGATAAAAGCCAGATTTGAGATGCTCTTGGCTTCTGGTTTTGTCTCCAGATGTGGAGTGTATCTCAAATAGATCGCAACCGTCTCTTAGGAGTCTAAGAATCTGTGTCAATGTCTTTCTCTACAAAACTTAAGTTTCCCATATAGTGAAGCAGCTATGGGGCTCTGGGAAAGCAGCACTGTCTTCCTACTCATCTCAGTCAGTGTATTCTCCCTACTTCATCTCTAGTACTCAAGAGTTTCAGCTGACTCCTGAATGTAAGTGGTTTTCAAGTCTTTGCGTCCTAACTTCTAGAACTCCTAGTCCTATATATATTCTGCTGACCTCTTGAACTCTGTATGAGTAGAGTCATCATCCCTCTTCATCCCTGCCCCTTCTCTGATTTGTATCTCGTGTGAAACCTGACTGTCATCTCAATAATCCAGGCTGGAAACATTGGGACCTTCTGTAATGTAACTTCATGCTCCCTCTTATTCTCCTATCAATCTGATAGGGATTTTTATAATCTCTTATATTGTATGTCTTGTGAATCTTGAATGGAATAGCTTAAGATTAGTTGAAGTAGTCTTCAAGTGCCTTTGAACTGTCTGTGATAAAATTTTCTACTTAACTGTTTTCTGTATTCCTGCTTTTCTGAATATGTAGTCATTAGTGACAACAATTTCAATTTTTTTTAATCCTTCAAGTGATCTTTGTGAGTGTAAGTGACAAATCCTTATAAACTCTGTTAAATAATAGAAGGTATCCCTACATATCAAAACTGGCATAATATACTTAAATTTTTTTAAATATAAAGGCAGAATTAATAACTATATAGGTAGAGCTCTTATTAAGTTTTGACTCAAAAATAATTTATAAATCTAGAAAATATTAAGTGAAACATTAGGACGTGTTTTAAATGAATACATATAATTATTAATATGAAGTCTTTCTTGGTGTTCTAAACAATTTCAATGTATCTTTAACCTTGAATTTACTATTAAAACTTGATGAGATTTTTCACCAGTAGCTAAGGTAGTGATTTAAAGCTTGAAGAATATATATGCATGTTAATCATTTTATTGCTGTATCTTTCAATAATCTTACAAACCATTTCAAAATTTAAACTTTAGTTTCAACATTAGAAAAAGAGAAACCAAGAGAAATCTTTAAAATAAAAACTTCTGGAAGTTAATCTTTTCTATACCTAAGCTATTCAGTTAAACTTCCAGTTTTTCCCTTGAGCTTTAGAATCTGAGCCATTGACAGTCCCCTTTATTTCTGGGGGTGCTTTTGAATTCATCTAGATTTCAAAAATATACTCAAAACAGAAAAGTCAAGGAGGGACTTCCCTGGTGGCTTAGTGGTTAACTTCACCTTTTAGTGCAGAAGCACGGGCTCGATCCCTGGCTGGGGAGCAAAGATCCCACATGTTTTGTGGCCAAAAAGCCAAAAACAAAACAACAACAAAAAAAACCCATAAAACAGAAGTAATATTGTAATAAATTCAATATAGATTTTTTTTAATGGTCTATATCCCCCCAAAAAAGTCTTAATTTTTTTTAAGTCAAGAAGCCAGTGTAGAGGAGAATGTTCTAAACTCTGGCTTTTGTCTTTATTTCTCTTAATTTTTTGACTCACACTCATTCATTATTTGATTTAACCAATATTTATGAAACACTTAACAAGACACATGTTTTTTTCTCCAGGCATCATCAAAACATCCATTTATAAAATCCTACAACATATAGTCATTGCTAAAATCATGTCCTTTTTAAAATGAAAAGCCACAAATCTGCTTCACTTGATTTGTTGTTAAATTAATTTTTCATAGATTCCAGGATTAAATTGGTTTCAGTCCAAGGCCTGACTTTTTTTCCCATAAAGCCGTGGGTTTGAGGCCATTTCACCAAGTCGTGATGTTGGCCCCACTTTAGTACAACTCCAGGCCTTCCCTGAGCATTTAGATCGGCAGAGGACAGATTGCAAAGGTGAATTAGTAAACTCTGTTTAGCTGATGATTTCGTTTGACCTAGTTTCAATAATGTATGCATAATTTGGAAAATATAAAGAAAACACATTAAAAAATGAGATCAAAAATGGATTCTTGCCACAGCGCTGGCTGTTTCCCAGTCGTGAAATCCAAGCCAGGCCTGCGTCCAGCTCAGCCTTTTCACTGCAGCCTGTTTCGCAAGAGCCACGTTGTCATTTCAGGGGGCGTGAAGATAGTCAGCTCCTCATACCTCTCCCCTGAGGGTGTTTGTGTTGGCCCTGGCTTCCGGTTCTGTTCCATGGCTGCCTGAGCAGCCTGCAAACAGGATACACATCAGAAATTGAAAGGGAACATCCACAAGGACAGACAGGAAAATCTACCGTCCTGTGTAGTTTTCCTTTACCCTTCCCAGGGTGAGCAGAGTAAGAGGTCTAGTCCTGAGACCTGGGCCATTAGTGCCTGCCTTTCTTCAAACAGCAGTTGTTTCCTCTCTTCACCTCCTTTCTCACCTGCAATTTGACAGCAGTTCGTGTCAACTCTTTACCCAAAATATAACCTGAATTCCTCATAAGCCTGTAAAACCCGTGACTTGATCTGCACACACAGCTTCCACGTTATCCCTCCATCTGCAGCAACCACTCTGGTTGGTTGCCTTTGATTCCCACCTTACGGAAACACTCACTCTTCCCTTTGCCTGATTTTTGCCTTCTCTGTATTTTCTCTTGGCCTCTCATCTTGGCTTCAATATTTCTTCCTCTCAGAAGCACATAATATTGTTACACATCAGAGAAACAGAAACAGGTCAACAGATTCTACCTTCACCAAGTCTATTCCTGTTCCGTCCTTCTAATAGGGTGCCTAAATGAGAGGTGCACACAGCAGAGTTCAGACTAGTTAAGGTTTCAGGGTAAATATGTTGCCGTGATAGCTTCTGCTTTTAAGAATTAGATTACTTCCTTTTATTCCAATACCACTTCCAAGGACTGGTTCTTCTGGGGAGAAGAATAAGTTACAGAGACTATCAAATCACGTGCTTCGAATATCCCCGTCCTTTGAAAGATACCCTTACACAATCCATGATTGTTTCATTCACTCAGCTTTCTTGTACTCAGTCACTGGACTCATCATGCACTTTGGAATAGAATACACATTCACCCCAGAATTTGGGGGGGTATTTTTATTGTTTTTCTGAGGATCATGTTTGATTGTGACAAATTGAATCACATTCCCTTACCCTTAGGAAATTTTATATAAATGAGTTTTTTTGGTGGTCAGGGAAAACATGATGTCCCAAAGTAAATGTATTATTGATTCTTTCCCCATTTAGTTAATTATATTATCTAAATTTGATTATCCCTGTCCTTCTGTCATATCTTTACAGTGAATTCTTGTGTTACTTTTTGTTGCTTTTGATGAGTGAGTCATTCAAGAAATATGTATTGGGCATATATGCACATCTTGTGCACCCATGGAGCTTACTTTCCGCTGGAAAAGATAGATTCTACATATCACTCTGCATCTTGACTTCTGGACAAGTGCTCTAGAGGAAGCAGAGAAATAAAAGGTGTCCCAACCACCTCTGGAATATGGCTTCCCAGGTGGCCCGACAGTAAAGAATACATCTTAAATGCAGGAGCCACAGGACACTAGGATTCAATCCCTGGATAGGGAAGATCCCCCGGAGAAGAAAGAGCATGGCAACCCACTCCAATATTCTTGCCTGGAGAATCCCATGGACAAACGAGCCTGGTGGGCTACGATCCATAGGGTTGCCAAGAGTAGGACACAACTGAAGCGACTTACCACACACAGGCACTGTGGTTTTCATCATGTAGCAGTCAGGCTTTATTTAGAGTAAAATTCATATAAAGGCATCTTTAGTATGAATTGTTGAATTGAAAAAATCATTGAGAAATATGCTTGGTTTATCCCACCTCATAGGGTAATCAAAAATTCATGATGCACTCCTAAAAGATACAGAAATAAATGTAAGACTGTAGGAAAATGTCATCTGATCTGTCATTATGGAAATGTATTTTGATGTGCTAAATATAACAAAATGGTTATTTAAAGGAAAAAACATCAATTTTAACTACACCTTCATGAAGGAAAACTTGTAACTTGTGATAACTTTTGATAAGAGGATATATAAAATACATACTTTCTAGATAATTTTTTTATGAGATTAAAAATGATTCATTTGTGTCATTAGTTTCTTATATATATCATACATATGAGATTACTATACTTTGAAATATTGTAAATGAAAATTGTTCACAAATAAAATTTCTCTATGCCGAGAATAATTGCATATTATTTCAGAAAACAAATTAACTCCACTTACCTGGTGACTCTGAGGGCTTCCTTGTTGGCGCAGATGGTAAAGAACCCACCTGCCAATGCAGGAGACCTGAGTTCAATCCCTGGGTGGGGAAGATCCCCTGGAGTAGGAAATGGCTACCACTCCAGTATTCTTGCCTGGAGAATCCCATGGACAGAGGAGCTTGGAGGGCTACAGTCCATAGAATCATAGAGTCAGACACGACTGAGTGACTAACACTTTCCTTTATTGAAAGAGAAGAAAATCCCAGCCCTTAGAACTTAAACGAACTTACTTTCTTCTTACCTCCAAATCTGGAGGCCAGGTTTCACTGCAAATTCATTACATATGAAGCAGGATACAGTATTTACTTTTTTATAGATTTTATTTTCTTGGAGCACTTTCACATTTACCAAAAAAATTATGCAAAAAGTACAGAAAGTTCCCACATACTCTGCTTACTTCTTCATATAGTTGATGCTACTATTAGGATCTTGTGTTAGAGTGTTATATTTTTTCACAGTTGGCGAGCCAATATTTATNTGAGGGCTTCCTTGTTGGCGCAGATGGTAAAGAACCCACCTGCCAATGCAGGAGACCTGAGTTCAATCCCTGGGTGGGGAAGATCCCCTGGAGTAGGAAATGGCTACCACTCCAGTATTCTTGCCTGGAGAATCCCATGGACAGAGGAGCTTGGAGGGCTACAGTCCATAGAATCATAGAGTCAGACACGACTGAGTGACTAACACTTTCCTTTATTGAAAGAGAAGAAAATCCCAGCCCTTAGAACTTAAACGAACTTACTTTCTTCTTACCTCCAAATCTGGAGGCCAGGTTTCACTGAAAATTCATTACATATGAAGCAGGATACAGTATTTACTTTTTTATAGATTTTATTTTCTTGGAGCACTTTCACATTTACCAAAAAAATTATGCAAAAAGTACAGAAAGTTCCCACATACTCTGCTTACTTCTTCATATAGTTGATGCTACTATTAGGATCTTGTGTTAGAGTGTTATATTTTTTCACAGTTGGCGAGCCAATATTTATCTATTAACTAAATTCCGTAGTTCATGTTAGGGCTCACTCTTTGTGTTGTGCATCTTATGAGTTATGACAAGTAAAAAATATCACGTCCACCATTACAGTATCATACATAGTAGTTTCACTGCCCTAAAAATCTATTTGTGTTTCTGCTCTTTATCCCCACCTCCTGACCCCTTGAGTCCCTGGCAACCAGGACTCATTTGATTATTTCCATAGTTTTCCCTTTTCCAGAATGACAAAATTAGAACCATAGTTGTTTTTGAAGACTGGCTTCTTTCACTCAGCAATAGGTAAGTTTCTCCATGTCTTTTTCTATAGCTTGATAGCTCATTTCTTACATTGCTGAGTGATATTCTATTATACAAATGCACTATAATTTGTTTATCCATTCATCTATTAAAAACATCTTGGTTGCTTCCAGTTTAGCAGTTATGAATAAAGATGCTATAAATATTTGTGTGCAAGTTTTTATGAGGACATAAGTTTTCAACTACTTTGAATAAATACCCGGGAGTGCCCTTGCAGGGTTGTATTCTAAGCTTATGCTAAGCTTTGTAAGAAATTGCTAGCTGGTGTTGCATAGTGGCTGTGGCATTTTTGCATTCCTGTGAGCAGTGATGAGAGTTCCTGTTACACTATGAGGTCTAGATACCTTGTTTGTTTGTTTGTTTGTTTTTGCATGTTGATGTCTAGTTGTCCCAGGACCATTTGTTGCAAAGTCTATCCTTTTTTCATTGAATTGCCTTTGCTCTTTGTCAAAGATCAGTTGACTGTTTTTGTGTTGATCTGTTTCTGGGTTCTCTAATCTGTTCTGTGGATCTAATCTTTCTGTCTAATCTTTCATATATACTGCACTGTTTTAATCACTGTAGTTCCTTAGTAAATCCTAGAGTCAGGTAGAGTCAGTCTTTCAACTTTGTTTTTCTTATCAAACATTGTGTTGGCTATTCTGGGTCTTAGCTTTTGCGGATGCACTTTAGAACCAGTTTATCAGTATCCATAAAATAATTTAAGGTTTTGGTTGGGATTCTGTTGAATCTACAGATCTAGTTGGGTGAAAATTGACACCTTGATAATATTATGTTTTTTGTGATTTATTTAGATCTTCTTTGATATTTTGTGTTAAAGTTTTTGTACTTTTCAATGTTTATCTTGTAGGTGACCTGTTATGGAATAATACAACCTGTTTAGGTTATATTCAACCTAAATATGATATCATTTTGTTAAAACTTGTAAACTACCACTGTTTTTTTAGTTTATTGAAGTATAGTTGATTTATAATGTTTTATTAATTTCTGCTGCACAGAAAAGTGGTTCAGTTATACTTATATATATTATTTTTCACGTTCTTTCCATTATGGTTTATCACAAGATGTTGAATATATGCTGTACAGTAGGATCTTGTTGTTTATCCATTCTATATGTAACAGTTTGCATCTGCTAATCCCAGACTCCCCATCCACCCCTCTCCCCACCCACCTCTTCCTTGGCTTCTCTCTGGCTGTGAGTCTGTTTCTGTTTTGTGATATGCTCCTTTGTGTCATCTTTTAGATTGCACATAGAAGTAATATCATAGGATATTTTTCTTTCTCTGTATGACTTCAGTTAGTATGATCACCTCTGTTTTCATCACTGTTGCAGCAAATGCCGTTATTTCATTCTTTTTTGTGACTAGCATTCTACTGTGTTTATGTGTGTGCACGCATGTGTGTGTGCATGCACATGTGTGTGCATGTGTGTATGTATATGTGCACACATGTGCACCACATCTTCATCCATTTATTTGTTGGGTATTTAGGCTGTTTCCACATCTCGGCTATTATAAATAATGCTTCTATGAACCTAGGGGTGCATGTATCTTTTTGAGTTATAGTTTTGTCTGGATATATGCCTAAGAGTGGTATTATTGGATCATATGGGAACCATTTTATTTTGGGGGGAGGGGACCTTCTTCATACTGTTTTCCATACTGACTGCACCAATTTACATTCCCACTAATAGCAGGAAGGTTTCCTTTTCTCAACACCCTCTGAAACATTTACTAATTGTCAACTCTTTAATGATGATCATTCTGACCAGCATGAGGTAGTACCTCATTTATAAACCACTATATTTTAAAATGCCAATAGTATTCTCTAGTCATCAAAACAAAAACAAAAGTTGCAGCATCTGGTAAGGTCTTAATAAAATAAAAATAAGACCTATATCAGTAACAACTGTGAATTGAAAGTGTTCGTTGCTTAGGTATGTCTGACTCTGCGACTGTATGGTCTATCCATGGAATTCTCCAGGCAAGGATATTGGAGTGGGTTGCCATTCCCTTCTCCTGGGGATCTTCCTAACCCAGGGATTAAACCCAGGTCTCCTGCATTGCGGGCAGATTTCTTTACCATCTGAGCCAACAGGGAAGTCACCAATAATTATGAATTTGCAAGAAACAATTTCTTTCATAATTTTTATAATAACATAGTCATTGATGACAAGGCCCTAGTTTCACAGCATTCATTGCAGAGATGATAGTTTTTACTTCTGGTTTGTAGTTTCTGGATATTTTTTTAACCATTTATCATTTTTTTATTATTATTTTACTTTACAATATTGTATTGGTTTATAATGTTTGTTCCTCTAAAAATTAGAAAGGAACCTGAAAAAAAAGTCATAGTTCATAATTATTGAGTCTTTCCCCTGAGACAGATGAACTTTAATATGACTAAATGTGAAATAATAAATCACTGACAACATCATTCAAAAATAATACCTGCAAAGATACTATTTCAGCAAAAGAACGTCAGTGATTAAAAGGTCTGTTTATTTGATTTAATCTGTCTGTGACTTTAAATGCCACTTTTCTCTGTTGCAAAGGGAATATGAGGTAACTTAAGTGAATGAATCTACTTGGAAACTAATACTTAGAGAGTAGTTGATTTTCAGTACACATTTTGATACGGAGTAAGTGACTGCATTTTAAAGTGAATAAATTAATAATAGGGACAGAAAGAAAGTACTGACCAATTTTTCAGATGAAAACAATACAGACAAGCAATAGAAAAATGCACTACATAGTTTAAAAAGCGATACTTGTTTGTTGATTTGGCTGCACATGAGATCTTTAGTTGCAGCATGCAAGATCTTAGTTGTGTCGTGCAGAGTTTAGTTCCCTCATCAGGGATCGAACCGGGTATCCTGCTTTGAGAATGAGTAGTCTGAGCCACTGGACCACCAGGAAAGTCCCCAAAACTTGAATTTTTGAAGTTACTAGAATTATCTGATCAATCAAAACAAAGAGGGAAAGATAATCAGATACCACTGCTCTTTAGATATAAATTCTAGTTGTACAATTTACTCTAAAACAAACTCAATTGAATTGCTGATTGAATTTTTAAAATGTATTTATTTCAAAAGATGAGATTTTTGCAGTCATACTTTTAATAAAATAATTTTGTATAGGAATAGGCCAAATCTCACGCCAATAATACAGAAAATGGATAATAATATTCACACTGCTGCTGCTAAGTCACGTCAGTCGTGTCCAACTCTGTGTGACCCCATAGACGGCAGCCCACGAGGCTCCCGTCCCTGGGATTCTCCAGGCAAGAATACTGGACTGGGTTGCCATTTCCTTCTCCAGTAATATTCACACTAAATGAATCCTATATCTCTGTGCATTGTGTGTGTATGTATAATAAATGATACGTATGGTTCAGTTCAGTTCAGTCACTCATTCGTATCCGACTCTTTGCAACCCCATGAATTGCAGCACACAAGGCCTCCCTGTCCATCACCAACTCAGACTCATGTCCATCAAGTCGGTGATGCCATCCAGCCATCTCATCCTCTGTTGTCCCCTTCTGCTCCCGCCCCCAATCCCTCCCAGCATCAGAGTCTTTTCCAGTGAGTCAACTCTTCGCGTGAGGTGGCCAAAGTACTGGAGTTTCAGCTTTAGCATCAGTCCTTCCAATGAACACCCAGGNGGGCACTGTCCAGAGCCTGGGAATGAAAAGATGAAAAACGTAAGGATGACTAAGAAAGTACATAGTTTAGTAGGAAGGCAGGAATCTGTGCAGATCATTCAAATAAACTGCATTAAGTGATCTGATGTAACTTCCTTCCTAGAACACTGAAGGACCCAGGTGGTTGCTGGGGGAAGGGAAGAATCTCAGAGTCCAGTTGTTGGATACTGTGTCACGCATATTCAGTCCTCAAAATATAGATGGCTTTTGGGAGGTTCTTGAAAGAAAACATTCCTCTACTAAAGCTGGATACACCTGGTAGTTTGCATAAGAGCACAACTGGATTTAGAATTACAGTTCTGTGTTACAAGTAAGAAAAGCAGTGGTTGCCAGGGGGAAGCGAGGTGGGTTGAAGGGATAGTTAGGGAGTTTGGGATGGGCATGTGCACACTGTGATGTTTAAAATGGATAACTAACAAAGATTTACTGTATGGCACAGGGAACTCCGCTCAATGTTATGTGGCAGCCTGGATGGGAGGGAAGTTTGGGGGAGAATGGATACGTGTATATGTGTGGCTAAATCCCTTCGCTATTCACGTGAAGCAACATTGTTAATCACCTATACCCCAGTATAAAGTAAGTTTAGGGAAAAAAATAATGAAAAAAGCACATGAAATTTCCCTTTTATATTAAAAAAAGGTAGAGGGCTGTGGATAGCTAGAAATGCCACCAGTGGTATTTGTAAAATCAGTGCTAAATGTGTAATTCCAGATTACACATTTCTGAGGGCCTTGTATAACTCCAGTTTATTAAATCAACTCAGAATAATGACCTTGCCTCCACACTGAGAGATTTGTCTTTTTGGGGTAAGGTAAAATTATGAGTGGCCACAAGCCTGGTGGGAGAATTGTTGGCTTTGGAAACAGTAAATTTTAATACAGCATTAACCAGGAGAGGCCTAGTTATCTCATCTCCTCCCAAATGATCTTTGTCTCCGTATTAACAAAAGTAAACAGTTGTTCTGCCTTTTGGTACTACTAGGATGGCTGTGGATTTTCTTTCTTTAAGGCTTTGGCTCTGGTGCGTAACGCAGCTCTATAAACTTCCTGCAGAAGCAAATTTAGATTGTGATCAATATGGGCCATTAGAAAGTCTTTGTAAAGTGGCTCAGCCTTTGAATTCATTTAATTATTTTAGATCCAATGTGGGAATAGAAAAGGTTACTTTCCTCTAAATGTTTATCCAGAATTATTTCAAATATTTGAAGATCTTTTCTCAGTACAGATTTGCTTTGCGTAAACTAGTTCTATTAGTCTAAAAATAGACTCTGCATAGAGTATTATTAACTTTCCTGTGTGGGCATTTATGCACATTTTGTTCTGTCACCGTCTGTTACAAGATGAGAAAATACCCTCAGGTCTCTCTTTTTGACTGTGAAAGTTGTGTGGAAAAATAAAATGGAAAACTACTAAGACTGTATTTGATGTGAAGAACAAGTGTTTTGCAGATCTTAGTAGGAATCTAGGAGGCAGAATGATTTACATTGTTAAAGAAATGATTCTGTGTGCAACTCATGGGAATTATTCGATGGTTTTCATGGGAATTTACATGGAGCTTAGTTCTCGGCTTTTAGAAAGAAGATTGAAATCCATGAATCTTAGAAGGAAAGAAGATAAGGGCCACAATGAAGCAGCCANAGTAGGAATCTAGGAGGCAGAATGATTTACATTGTTAAAGAAATGATTCTGTGTGCAACTCATGGGAATTATTCGATGGTTTTCATGGGAATTTACATGGAGCTTAGTTCTCGGCTTTTAGAAAGAAGATTGAAATCCATGAATCTTAGAAGGAAAGAAGATAAGGGCCACAATGAAGCAGCCAGAGCATAATTTCTAAAGAATAATGAGATGAGAGTTTTGTTGATGTGACTTTATCATGAAATAATCTTTTATTTCTCAACACTGCCTACTTTTGGTAAACATTATAATTTATATATAGGAAAGGAAAGTCGCTCAGTCGTGTCCAACTCTTTGCGACCCCATGGATTGTAGCCTAACAGGCTCCTCTGTCCATGGGATTTTCCAGGCAATAGTACTGGAGTGGATTGCCATTTCCTTCTCTAGTGGATCTTCCTGACCTAGGGATCAAACCCAGGTCTCACGCATTGTAGACAGACGCTTTAGCGTCTGAGTCACCAGGGAAGACATAATTTATATATATGTGTGTGTAAATTTATACACATAGTACACACAACACACAAACCTTCTCTTTTATCTGTCTAGTCTCACATCATCTAAGAAATCCTGACATATCCCTCTTCTTTCTAAATATTTATTTCCTCAATTTGTCTTTCACATTAAATCAATCAAGCCATTCTGTCTTGTGCGAGAATTAAACCTGGTCTATAATTTGCTCCATAGATACTTAAGTTATGCACAAAAGGAACTGATAGCTTTCAGCATGTCTTGTATATTCAACTCTCTTGCATAATCAGGGTGCCAAGAATTTTATTTAATGTACTTTTTATTTCTAAAGGGAATTTTTGGTTTGTAGTACTAGGAATTGGGATATATGTGTTGCTATTGATGTGTATTCTCTTGGCGCGAAATAGACCCTGGATTTATTAGAACCACTGCTGCTGCTTTCTTAGTAAGATCTCCTATAATTTCTTTCCTTGGAGCAAACAACATTATCAACCCAAAGTGCCAGCCGTAGATGTATTTGTTAGAACAAACCATACATCAGGCCTGTGTGAGAAGTGAAAGTGCCAAATACCAGACACTAAAAAAGAGAGAAAGAAGAAATCCAAAGAGATTTTTAACAAGGGAGCAATAAAGTAAATGAAAGGTTGATTTTTTTTTTTTTTGGTACAGATAGAGCAGTTAAAAAAAAAAAACAAAACACAAAATCGATCCTTAAAGTTGTATTAGCAGATCAGATACGGGAACTCAGGTTTTGTTTTGGATTAAAATGTTTTCAATAAGGATGCTAGTGTTTCTTCTCATTTGCTAATGTATATTCTCGCAGCACAGGTGGCCCTTGTTGAATTTACTCCTTTTTACTGTGACTGTATATTTTTCAATCAACTGTGAAATTAAAAAATTCTCCCTGAAGCAGTTGGATACACTTTGTTAGTCTGTATCTGATCAAAAACTGCTCAATGCACCTCCGTGGCATTTCAATGATAATTAAAAAGTGTTTCAGGAGTGATGAATATTTGCAGTTATTGTACTTAATTCACCCCATGTCACTCTGCCAAGAAACCAGTCCATCGCACAGAGTAACAGAGACCAAATTCTTTCCATGGTCCTTAATTTTGTCACTCCATTTCTCAACAGCCAAGGTGAGAAAATGGCTATGAGAAATGGGTCTGTTTCTTAAGAGAAATGGGGAAAAGCTTAGATGAAAGTCATCTTTGTAAGTCAGGTCAAACAGTCAAGGAGATGTGAGGCATTCTTACCAAAGTTGGGCAGAAAGAGGACATGATTTCATTTTCACTCCAACCCAGCAGTAGCTCCTGTCCATCAGCAAAGGTTTTGCGGGCTGAAACTGCTGGGCTCTCTGCTGATTAGGCTCTCTGTTTCCAGATTTTTCTTCTTTCTAGACCTCATACTAGACACCCTTGCACTGTTACCTTCCTAAAGCAGAACTTGGAACTTTTAACCTCCCAATAACTCTTTGCTTCCGGCCAGTTCCTTCTGGTTGGAAGTGATGTCTCCCACCTCTGAATCTGCCTACACTATGTTGTTGTTGTTTAGTCTCTAAGTCATGTCTGACTCTTTGTGACCCCATGGACTGTACCCCACCAGGCTTCTTTGTCCTTGGGATTCTCCATGCAAGAATACTGAAGTGGGTTGCCGTGTCCTTGTCCAGGGAGTCTTCGCAATGCAAGGATCGAGCTTGGGTGTCCTGTATCGGCAGGTGGATTCTTTACCGTGAGCCACTAGAAGACCACACTGTGGAACACATTGTTCAGACCGGAACTGGTCTAAAAAAAATACTAAAAGACTATTATGTGTGACAGAGAGAACACATATGATAGAGAGTAAAACGTATTAACATTTGTCTGGGGAATCTGGGTAAAAAGTCTATGAATATTCTTTGTACAGTCTGCCTTCAATATCTGCATCTGTATGGTTTCTGTATCTACAGATTCAACCAGCTGGGGATGGAAAATATTGGAGGGGGGAAGAATTCCAGGAAGTTTCAAAAAGGAAGACTTGAATTTGCTGCACTGGCAAGCATTTACATTTTATTTACAGCCATTTAGGTAGCATTTACATTGTTTTAACAATGCCAAGGTTAGGGGCACTGACCTTCCTTGAAGTTGTAAATCTAAGTATAACTTTACAGTCAGCCCTGTATCCACCATTCTACATCTTCACCTTTAATCAGCCTAGTCACGTGTGGTTCTATAGTACAGTGGTTAGTGAGTAATCTAGAGATGATTTGAAGTACATGTAACATAGGTTATATGCAAATGCTATGCCATATATATTTATATTAGGGATTTCAGCATCTGTGAATTTTGGTATCTGTGGTGATCCTCGAATCAATTCCCATTAGATGCCAAGAGGTTACTATATTATACTTATTCTGGCAATTTTTTTGTTTTTAAATTTTATTTCCAAGCAAATGGTTAAAAGAAAAATACATTCAGTATCTGATCCCAATCCTTCAAATCCAGTAAGGTGGATTTGCAAGAGCCACCTGCTCTAGTTACCCCAGGCGATCCACATGGTTATCATGTTGTGTTCAGATTAAGCCTTGCAAGGTGTGCCATGTCTCATGAAGCAACACGGGGAAAAGTCAAACATGGGGAAATTTTAGAAAGTGGAATGCTTCTGAGAGAGGGTGACCAACTTGCCCAGTTTCCTTGGGACAGAGGGGTTCACAGGCACAAGAGTTTCAATGCTAGATGTATGAAATCCTAGACAAATGGGGATAGTTGGTCACCATAATTTAAGGGGACTCTGAACAAATGAATATAGCTGATGCCAAAAGCCGGTGTCAGGAGAGCTGGGAGACAGGGCTTGAGCAGAACCATGCATTCCCAGCAAAGGCATTTCAGCTTCATTCCCTGCAGATTGGGAAAACCATTAAGCTTAAGGTACAGCGGGAAGGAGTTGTGTTTTAGAAAGTGTAAGTTGTGTTAATGGAAAAGTAACCATTGATTCACATGATTNAACATGTGGCCAGAAGGAAAGTCAGGTAATAACGAGCTTCTGACCCATGTTTACCTGGAGAAACAGGTTCTAGGTTTACCTGGAGAACCAAGGGATGGGTAAAATTAAAGAGTGAGTCCAGGCAACTCAGGGCAGCCTTCAGTCCCTGACCTAAGGAGTGGATTTCACGACATAGATGGGAAACCTCTTTCTGGGAAAAAGATGGGCTCCAGTATGGGCTAGGATATAATTAGGGTTAAGATGGTTAGGAATACTGTGGGTAGTTCAGGACACCTAGGACTTACACCCTGCAACATGCGTGTGTACTCAGCTGCCAAGTCATGTCCGACTGTTTGCAACCCTAAGGACTCTAGCCCTTTGTCCATCAAGCAGGCTCCTCTGTCCATGGAATCTTCCAGGCAAGAATACTGGAGCAGCTTTGCCATTTTCCTCCTCCAGGTGATCTTTCTGACCAGGGATTGAACCCGCATATCCTTCACTGGCAGGCAGATTCTTTACCACTGAGCCACAAGGACAAAGAATCAGATGTCTGGTTCATCCGAAGAGGTTAGGGGCAGAGGGTAGAGGGTCCCTCTACTTCTAAAGGAATAATTTATTTCTCTCTTTCAGAGTGGAAGGTGGAAGAAATGGAAGTCAGAGGTAGGGGTGCAGAAAGTAAAGTGGGATTTATACGAATATTGACACAGGTTTTTCCTCTGTGGATAAAGAAACTAGAGATATCCCGGAAGCCAGGAGAAGCCCTCAGGGGATCCAGTTGGCTGTGCAGTCGTGGGAGAAGGGAGAGAAAGGACCATACATTTGAAATTGCCTTTTTGTATGGGAGAGAACTCGGAGTAGCTGTTACAGATCTCGTGTTCCCACCAGCTTCTGTCCACTTCATTATCTTATCTCTCATCAGCTCAAGAGAAAGTTTCCCAGGCTGCAGTCTCACTGGCTTCACGCGTGGATTCTCTTCCTCCTTTTGGTTGAGACTTTGTGGTTGGAGTGGGCTGTGGGGTCATGTTTCATGGGAAGAGTAATTGAGGTCCTCTTCAAACTTTAGGAAGTAGAACTTGGGTTTACTAATTTTCAGACAGAAGAGGAGGAAGATTAATTGGTTAAAATAACAAATGCTTAAAGTGGTTGGACATCTTCCCAGTCTACCCATACACTTACTAACCCTAGAAGAAGAGACATTCCATGGCCACCTCACCTCTCCTAGTGGGAAAGGACCTGATCCATTTCAGAGACAAGTTTGAAAGTCTGCCTTGACTGCCTATAATCACAAGGGCTGCTAGATAAAATCAGCATGGAATACCCACGGAAGGCTCTGCACAAGACCTTGAGTCCCACACAGCCTAGCTGATGTGATGGTCTGTCCAAGAAAGTTAGACTCATTCTGCTCTTGGCTCTTCTAGCCGCTGTCTCACCTTTGGATGCCCTGGATCCCTCAGGATGACATTTTCATCCAAACTCAGAAAAGAGCTGGTGTTCACGGGTATTCTTCCTTCCAAGATTGAGACTGTGTTATGGATGGCTACACTGGCCTTTGAGTCACAAGGGAAAGAATCAGAGTTGCCTGCCCTCTGGAAATGTCCAGTGATCAGATGTGAAATGTGGCTATAATAGGTGCAAATCTTCAGCTCCTGGGCCTGTCAAGTTAAATTCTCCCTTTTTTCATGTTAATGAAATTGTAGAATATTGATTTTTAATCAATATATTGCATTTTAGATCTTACTATTCCTCAGGTGCTGAATGAAGTAGATTTGTAACTACAGTAATTTTTTTTTCTTTAAAATGATTCCTTAAAAACTTATGGAGAACTTTTTATCTTAGCAAAATAGTTAAAAAATTGTTCTCTGACTTTTCAAGGCACATAACAGTTTGGCTGAGA
Organism: Neotragus moschatus; assembly: GCA_006410615.1. Taxonomy (NCBI): domain Eukaryota; kingdom Metazoa; phylum Chordata; class Mammalia; order Artiodactyla; family Bovidae; genus Neotragus; species Neotragus moschatus. The sequence continues at coordinate 2,547,786 of SJYA01003091.1, read as the reverse complement.
GCAACCTAGGAAGTTTTTGCTTCAAAGCTCTTGGTCTTGAGTGCTGTCATCAAAGTGGGTTTCACCCTGTACTGGAGCATTTACAGTTGCTAAGGAATAGTATCGTTGAACATATGCATTCTCACTAGGGTTGTTTTTTTTTTTTAATCGTTGAAGAAAAATGTCATATTTGACTTTAACGTGGATTATGCTTTTTTCCAAGAATATTTCTTCTAATTTTTGTGTGGTGAGGCAGCTGCCGTTGCTATGCCATCAGCTCTGTTGCTATGGGGGTTGCCTTGGGTGTTTGCCAGACTAGGGTTGATTATTTCAGCACCCTTATGTTCAGCAGTTGACATTTTTCTGCGTTGAATCATGCTGTTTTATCTTAATTCAATGGATAAGCTCAATAATGTTGATCAGCTTTGAAAAAAACTGAAATTAGACACAAAGGAATCCGCCTATTTCTCTCTTTAGAAAACTTATTAAGAATTCAAGTGGTCTGTGCAGGACACACGCAACACTAGATGGAGGTATATTTAGAAACGTGCCTGTCTGCAGGACATGGGACTCTTCAGTCATGAGATTCAGAGAGAGAGAGAAAGGGATGAACGTGGATATTTACACAGTTCTCATGAACAGAAAACTTATTTCAAGCTGGAGGGGTCCACGCTCCATCCATCAACTTCATTGGCAGCTGTGAAAACGAATATAATGGCTGCTGTTTGGGATTTATTTGCCATAAATGCAATTCTCTGCTCTCCTCTCTGCCTTCAAGATAACATGCGTCTCTGGTAAATCTTCTCTACTATCAAACCAATTTTCTAATGAGTTCTTCTTGTCTCCATGATATGGTGACATTAATTGAACATTTCAGACAAATGCCAAACTTTCAAATTGTCACAATCTGAAACTCTTTCAAGATAGAAAAAATTTTAAAAAGAAATTCATTATGATCATGATCATCTCCCTTCTTGATCTTTCTTTTCCTCCCACGTGCCAGGAGAAACAACCTTTGGAAAACAAGATCTGGGAGCTTCTGTGCCCTGGTGACCTAGTCACTAGTCTGTTTATCTAAACAGGACAGGACCTGACTGTGTAATTTTTCTAAATATACATTCACAAGTAGGCTTATACATGGGACATCAATAAATTGGCTTAATATTGAGGAATATAGATATTACTTCTTAGAAGCATATAAGGACTATCCCTTGTCATTACTGTGCTAGAAAATATGTTTCTGAGTGAATTTGACATTTCCAAAGTAAAATTTATTTTAGCAAATACATTGAATCACTTCCTGAAAACATTGCTTCTCAGCTGCTGAGTGGATTTTTTTTTTTATCTCAATAATCCCTACCCCCAAATTGCTTTCTGCCTTTAGCAGTTAAAGGGGCTGATGCATTTGGGTTGCAGAGAACACAATTGAACACTAATTTCAAGAAATTTTTTTATACATATAGGTCTTTTCAGACTACTGAGATACACAGTGAAGATGTTAGTCACTCAGTAATGTCTGACTCTTTGTGACCCCAAGGACTATGGCCCAACAGGCTCCTCTATCCATGGAATTCTCCAGGAAAGAATGCTGAAGTGGGTTGCCATGCCCTTCTCCAGGGGATCTCCCCAACCCAGGAATCAAACCCGGGTCTCCTTCACTGTAGGCATTTTCTTTAACATCTGAGTGAGGTATATACATATATGTAAATACACAAAGTTTTTGCAATAAAAATATTGTATTCTTGAATAAAGGTAAGATTTTTGCCTTCCAGATAGAAAATGATAACTGAAAAGAACTTCAAACCATGCATAGTTTCGATATCCAATTCATGATGGTATAATATATTTATTCCTCTGCATATTTAAGCCTTAAAATTATGGTATATTTAGAAGCAGAGCTCAGTGAAGGAATAAGAACAGAAACATATGTTGGTCTCAAGCTGTGTCCTCATCTCCCCCTTCCATCTACCCTCCCCACAAAAGCAGACAAAGAAATGTAAAGATCTGACAAACACTAGTGTTCTATTTCAAGATGTGCAAAATGACATGAATGATTCTTTTGAGAGGACAGTATTTGGGAGGGAAGGACATGATGTTATTCTTATTTACTCCCATAAATGCTTTTTAGGTGGCCTGAAGTATGAGTTGTGTAACATGGCAGAACAACTCTTGTTGAGGACTTTTGCATTTATTTTCATGAGAGAGATTGATCTGAAGTTTTATTATTTTGTGTGTTCTTTGGTTTTGATATTATAAAATAAGGTGGGACTTCTTCCTTGTGTTTCTGTTTTCTAGAGAAGATTGTGAAAATTGGCTGTGTCTTTAAATGTATGGTATGCGAGACAGCAAAAGAGACACAGATGTATAGAACAGTCTTCTGGACTCTGGGAGAGGGAGAGGGTGGGATGATTTGGGAGAATGGCATTGAAACATGTATAATATCATATATGAAACAAATCGCCAGTCCAGGTTCGATGCATGATACTGGATGCTTGGGGCTGGTGCACTGGAATGACCCAGAGGGATGATACGGGGAGGGAGGAAAGAGGGGGGATTCAGGATGGGGAACACGTATATACCTGTGGTGGATTCATGTTGATGTGTGGCAAAACCAATACAATATTGTAAAGTAATTAACCTCCAATTAAAATAAATAAATTTATATTAAAAAATTATAAATATATGGTATGATTATCCAGGGAATCTATCTGGGTTTGGTGATTTCTTTTTTAGTAGTTTGAAATTATGAAATGAGTTTCTTTGGTTATAGGGCTATTCATATTATTTGTCACCTCTAAGCTGTTTCGTAGGCTTATAGTCTTTGAGGAAATTGGTCCTTTTTCCCCCAGGCTGTTGAATTTCTTAGAAAAGTATTCATTGTATTCTTTTCTTTTTAACACTTGCAGAATCTATGCTGTTATTTGTGTCATTTTTGAACTTTTTGATATGCATCCTTTATCTTTGTCAGTCTTGTTAAAACTTGATAAATTTTGTTGATTTTTCCCCCCAAACAATAAGCTTTCTGTTTCACTGATATCTCTATTTCTGCTTTTCTGCTTTTGGTTTATTTGGCTCATCTTTTTCTAGTTTCTCACATGAGAATTTAGATTACTGATTTAAGACCTTTCCTCATTTCTAGTGGAAGAATAGAAATTTCTCTCTGAGCATGTCTTTAACTGCATCCCATGTATTTTAAGTTTTTATTTTTCTTCAGCCTGATATTTTTAAAAGCTTTTAAGAGACTTGCTCTTTGACACATGGATTATTTAGAAGTCTCTATTTAATATTGGACTTCCCTGGTGGCTCAGACGGTAAAGCGTCTGTCTACAATGCGGGAGATCTGGGTTCAAGCCCTGGGTTGGGAAGATCCCCTGGAGAAGGAAATGGCAATCCACTCCAGTACTGTTGCCTGGAAAATCCCACGGACAGAGGAGCCTGGTACGCTATAGTCTATGGGGTCGCAAAGAGTCGGACATGACTGAGTGACTTTCACTTCACTTCACTTCATTTTAATATTGGCACATTTAGAAATTTTGTTAGCCTTCTATTGCTAATTTCTGATTTGATTCCATAGATCAGAAAACACACTGTGTGTGATTTCACTACTTTAAATTTTGTTGAAGTTGGTTTTCTGGCCAAGAGCTGGTCAGTCTTGGTAAAGGTCCAGTGAGTGTTTCGAGAAAAATCTGTGCATTCAGCTCTTGTTGTGTGTAGCATTCTCATATGTCGGCTTGGCTCAGTTAGTTGACTGTGTTGCTTAGATCTATATTTTTGCTGATTTTCTTAAAACCGTTTTATTGGTTTTGAGAGGAGGGTGTTGGAAGTCATCAACCGTAATTTGGGTTTCTCTATTTTTCTTTAGAGTAACATCTGTTTCTCTGATATTCAGGGTCATGTTTTCAAGCTCTATCTGTTGAGTACACATGTAGGAAGAGGATATTGCGTCTTCCTACCAGATCGGTGTTTGCATCATTTTGTTATGTCTCTCTTTTTCTCTAGTAATTGTCCTTGCTCTGATGACTACTTTATCTGATATCAGTATAACCATACCTGTTTTTTTAAAATTAATGTTTGCATGCTATATTTTTTTGTATTGGAATCAAAGTGGGTTTCTTATAAATGGCATTTAGTTGGGTCATGTGTTCATTCACTCTATAAATCTCCATGTTTTAGGTAGTGTATTTAGACTATGTGTAATTAAGATACTTGCTGAAATGGTAGTATATAAATTGGCCATTTCTTTACTTGTTTTTTGTGTTTCCTCCCGTTCTTGTTCTCCTATTTGTCTTTTCTTGCCCTTCTGTAGATTAGTTTTGAATTTCTCTTGATTTATTTATATTGTTTTTATTGTGGTAAAATATACGTAACAGTCACCATTTCAACCACGTTTAAGTATATCCAGTTCAGTTCAGTCACTCAGTCATGTCCGACTCTTTGCAACCCCATGAATCGCGGCACGCCAGGCCTCCCTGTCCATCACCAACTCCCAGAGTTCACTCAGACTCATGTCCATCGAGTCAGTGATGCCATCCAGCTATCTCATCCTCTGTCGTCCCCTTCTCCTCCTGCCCCCAATCCCTCCTAGCATCAAAGTCTTTTCCAATGAGTCAACTCTTCTCATGAGGTGGCCAAAGTACTGGAGTTTCAGCTTTAGCATCATTCCTTCCAAAGAAATCCCAGGGCTGATCTCCTTCAGAATGTACTGGTTGGATCTCCTTGCAGTCCAAGGGACTCTCAAGAGTCATCTCCAACACCACAGTTCAAAAGCATCAATTCTTCAGTGCTCAGCCTTCTTCACAGTCCAACTCTCACATCCACACATGACCACAGGAAAAACCATAGCCTTGACTAGACGGACCTTAGTCGGCAAAGTAATGTCTCTGCTTTTGAATATGCTATCTAGGTTGGTCATAACTTTTCTTCCAAGGAGTAAGCGTCTTTTAATTTCATGGCTGCAGTCACCATCTGCAGTGATTTTGGAGCCCNGTCATAACTTTTCTTCCAAGGAGTAAGCATCTTTTAATTTCATGGCTGCAATCACCATCTGCAGTGAGTTTGGAGCCCAGAAAAATAAAGTCTGACACTATTTCCACTGTTTCCCCATCTATTTCCCATGAAGTGATGGGACCGGATGCCATGATCTTCGTTTTCTGAATGTTGAGCTTGAAGCCAACTTTTTCACTTTCCTCTTTCACTTTCATCAAGAGGCTTTTTAGTTCCTCTTCACTTTCTGCCATAAGGGTGGTGTCATCTGCATATGTGAGGTTATTGATATTTCTCCCAGCAATCTTGATTCCAGCTTGTGTTCCTTCCAGTCCAGTGTTTCTCATGATATACTCTGCATATAAGTTAAATAAGCAGGGTGACAATATACAGCCTTGACATACTCCCAAATAATAGAATACAAAAGTAAAAGTAAAAGAAATAGATCCAACAGGGAGTCAGATTTGTTCTTCCATATTACACTGAGCTGAGGTTTCCTTGGAAGCTCAGGAAGATCTGAATCAGGAAGATTCCCCAAGGAAGGAAATGGAAAATCACTCCTGTATTCTTGTCTGAGAAACCCCATGGACAGAGGAGCCTGTAGGGCTAGGATCCATGGGATCACAGAAGTTGGACACAACTTAGCAACTTAACCACTACAACAAAGTATAAGAAAGAGATTCAATGTGGAGTCAGATCTATTCTTCCCTCTTACACCCACATAGATGCAGGCAGCATGGATCTCTTCTCTCCTGAAAAGATTTATTCCTTGCTGCTCTAAAGTTCACTCAGATTTATTTGCAACTTATCCACTGGAGAAGGGGTAGCCTATCCACTCCATTATTCTTGGGCTCCCCTTGTGGCTCAGCTGGTATAGAATCTGCCTGCAATGCAGGAGGCCTGAGTTCAATCCCTAGGTTGGGAAGATCCCCTGGAGAAGAGAAAGGTTGCCCACTCCAATGTTACAGCCTGACGGATTCCATGGACTATACATGGGGTCGCAAAGAGTTCGACACAACTGAGCGACTTTCACTTTCTTTTCAACTTTCTGAAGGGTTTTTTAAATGACCAGCAGGCAACCAACCTAGCTTTTTCATGTTGTTAGAATGAGAGCCCACATTCTCTAATAACTGTCTAAATCAAAACTGCAAGCTCATACAGAGCTTTTTAATATACTATGCCTATATTTTAGGCATGTAGATGGTCTCCTGAGAGCCCCTTGGACTGCAAGAGAANCTGAAGGGTTTTTTAAATGACCAGCAGGCAACCAACCTAGCTTTTTCATGTTGTTAGAATGAGAGCCCACATTCTCTAATAACTGTCTAAATCAAAACTGCAAGCTCATACAGAGCTTTTTAATATACTATGCCTATATTTTAGGCATGTAGATGGTCTCCTGAGAGCCCCTTGGACTGCAAGAGAACAAACCAGTTGATCCTAAAGGAAATCAGTCCTGAATATTCATTGGAAGGACTGATGCTGAAGCTGAAACTCCAATACTTTGGCCACCTGATGTGAAAAGCTGACTCATTGGGAAAGACACAGATGCTGGGGAAAATTGAGGACAGGAGAAGGGAGCAACAGAGGACGAGATGGTTGGATGGCATCATGTCAATAGACATGAGTCTGAGCAAGCTCCAGGAGATAGTAAAGGACAGGGAAGTCTGGCATGCTGCAGTCCATGGAGTTTGCAAAGGGTCAGACATGCCCTAGTGACTGAACAACATTTTAATAAAAGCCATTACATAATGAATTATAGCTATGTTTTTGTTATTCTCTTTTTTGTGATATTATAATAAAAGTGATCTGAACTAGAGAATCTCGTCTCTAAGAGAAGCTTTCTCTTAAGTTCCCCTTCAATATGAGTGGCAGTGATCAGTCAGTTAATTATGAGTTTCTCCAGTTTTATGCATTTCAGACCATAATTCCCATCTTTAGATTCCTTGTTCCTGACTGTGCTTCTCACCAACGGCTCTGTCCCCCGGTTTCTCTGGCTCCAACTCTCTTCCAGGCCAAGACAAATATAGGACAAGCTTCTGTCTGTCCAAATATTAGACTTTTTAGAGCTGAAAATAAACATGTAAGTAAATATGTGTCCTAATTCCTACAGTGCTGTGCTTTCTGTCCCAAATCAGATCTCATTCCCTAGCACAGAGGAAACTTCTGGGGAAACAAATCTCTAGTCCCATTAGGATTTAACTAAATGGAACTGCATTTTCAGTGCTAAAATTATGTTGTAATTAGACAAAATTACCAATGGCTCTTTTCATAGTGAAAGGAAAACGTAAGTGACCCTTTAATTAGGAATTGAGCATCTTTTTCCATTTTTCCTCCAGAAGTCCTGTCAACAAACTTGAAATGCACACTGTTTTGCAGATGGCACCACACTGCGGTTCATTCCTCATGCTCATCACTAAATGTAGCAAAACATTCTTTTGTCTCTACATCAGACACAAACCAAGGATCCAAGGCCTGGGAGAATATAAATATTTTCATACAAAAAAGAATTATAACCTGATTTTCTGCTCCTTCACCCAGATGTTTGCATTGTTGGTATTTTTTATCAACTCCACTGCAGACTGATCTTCAAAGTGATAAATGCTACTGAGATGCTTTATTTTCTTTTTCCCATAATGTTTTTTCTTAAAAAAAAAAAATCCAGAGCTGGCGAAATATTAAGTCATATATCTTTATAACTAGCTAAATCCAAGGTGATTATGATATTCTACCATTTCCCTCCCAAGGAGGTAAAGTCAGGTCATGTGGGTCCATAGCCAAGGAGGGCAAGGTTCAACTTGGGTTTCAGTAGTCAGACTAAGTCCAAGAAAGAAAGAGGTGAAAAGAAAGCTAGTGAGCCAGTATAATCATGTCTGAATAAAATGCTAAAGGTTAATCCTTGGTGACTCGGGCAGTAAAGAATCCACCTGCAATGTGGGAGACCTGGGTTCGATCCCTGGGTTGGGAAGATCCTCTGGAGGAGGGCATGGCAACCCACTCCAGAATTCTTGCCTGGAGAATCCCCATGGACAGAGGAGCCTGGCAGGCTACAGTCCATGGGGTCACAAAGAGTTGGACACAACTGAACAACTAAGAACACGGCACAGTCCTGGTGAAGCCAAGTCCATTTTCAAGACCAAGGATAAGTTTGACAAGTCAGGAGCCAGGGAAACAGAAGGCTGGAGCAGTTGATTTGGAGCAAGCCAGGGACAAGGCCATCTGGCCCAGGACATCTATAATGAGAAGAGCATGTTCTTATCAGACACTGGACACAGGACACTGGGTTATATAGGGGCTGATGTGGAGTTCACTAAGGATACCCCACATTTCCAGATTGGAACCTGAAAGGTCCTCATATTTCTTCTAGACTGAAAATCCTAGCTGTTTCATTGGCCCATTCCAAAAGATGGAATGGAACTGAAGGAAATCTCTACCCTTCTCTTTTAAATGGCAAGGGCTTATGTAAAAGAACCTATCTGTTCTCTGGGTTTGTGGCACACCTCTACCTTCCACTTCCATTGGGCACCTTAATTCTAATAACAGCTTTTTAATTCTAGTTTCAATGTACCCAGTGTACCCCATAACTGGACCTTTATATCTAAGTACCTAGAGCTGGAGCTCTAAATTACCTTTAGAAGTTTTATTCCTTGGACACAGTTCCCAATCTTAAACCACAGGGTAAGTTTAAGGCTCAAGTACATGTAGCTTGAGCTCCTGGGTGCTGTCCCCACCTGCTTGGGTTCAGAGAAATAACTAATCCAGAGTCCTCACTAAGTTCTTTAACCACTTCCCTTGAATCCTTGGTCTATCATGGCCACAGCCTTTAGGCACCAGTGGCTGAAGCCATTGTGCTCAGCCAGCAGTCCAGCCCTCAAGCTGCCCTGTCATTTGCACTGAGTGACTCAGTTATCAGACCAGTCTGTGATTCACTCTTTCCTTAAGAGGGAAGCACCTGGAACAATGGCTGTTGGGAATCCGTTTATTGGAACTTAAGAGACTGCGGTTTTGAGTGGGCAGCCAAAGAAATAGAGAGCTCTGCAATAAGTGTAGGCTGTGTGACAAGAAGGCCTGCTGGCACTTGAGCCAATGGACAGCACAATGATGGAGTACACAATGGGTAAATCTGTCACGTGGAGTTTTCGACAAGCCACAGTAGGAGTCATAACACAGAAATCTAAAGTTATGGAGCATGTAGTCTGCAGCAGAGAATTATATACCGTTTGGAAAAAACTCCTATGGCAGTGATGGGGAGTCTGGCCATAAGACATCAACTGAACATGTCACTGGAGCTGTCCTTCATGAGCTGGTGCTGTCAGATACACAATAATGTAAAAGCAGGTGGGCACAGAAGTGTCCATGAATGGATGGCCCAAATTCCCATGCCACTCATCTCTGTTACAGTGACACTTCTTTCTCAGTATACACTGCTATGTCATGGAGGGGAACTTCCCTGGTGGCTCAGTGGTAAAGAATTTGCCTGCCAATACAGGAGATGCGGGAGATGTATGTTTGATCCCTGGATTTGGAAGATGCCCTTCCAAGGCATCCCATGGCAACCCATTCCAATATTCTTGCCTGGAAAATTCCATGAGTAGAGGAGCCCGGTGGGCTGCAGTTTGTGGGGTTGCAGAGAATCAGACACAGCTGAGCATTTGAGTACATATGAATTCACACACACCATGGATTGGAGAGGAGTAGGCTGAGTTCTATGCAACTTAACAGAGGAGGAAAAAAAATAGAGGAGGAAAAGAATATAGGCCTGGTCTATGAATAGATCAGCTCAATATTTATATAAGTCAAAAATAGACTGCTGCCCCACTACAGCCTCATGAGTGACCCAGCTTCAAGTGATGTATTTGGTCATGTACTTTGTATGAATATGCATAAACTCCTGAGTTATGGCAAATACCTTGGCTGGTTGGTCAGGCACTTGGAAGATGTGGACTTGAAGATCAAGAACAAGGAGATTTAAAGAAAAGGATGTAGAAAAACTTCAAGATTAGATACAAAATATATGAATGTGTAAGATACACATTAATGCCCATAAGAAAGGATCCAATGTAAAAGAACTCTTAATAAATTAAAATTCAAATAAGTAACCTTGAAGACGGAATTAGCTTTATTCAAAGATTTCTGAATCAGACAGTATCCTATCTGGCAAGAAGAAAGGCATTCCAAGGAACTGTACAATTTAAGGCATAAAAGTACCACCTCAGCTATAACTCCATAGTTTCTGAAAATTTTGTTGATCACATTTTATTTTGCACTGAATCTTTGTGGCACTCACAGATTACAGCTTCTGAAAACCTGGATAGTTTTCTTTTTTTATTATTATTATTATTATTTTTTTTTTTACTTTACAATATTGTATTGGTTTTGCAACACATCAACATGAATCCGCCATGGGTGTACATGTGTTCCTAATCCCAAACCCCCCTCCTCCTTCCCCCCACCCCACACCATCCCTCTGGGTCATCACAGAGCACCAGTCCCAAGTATCCTGCACCCTGCATCGAACCTAGACTGGCGATTCATTTCTTATATGATATTATACTTGTTTCAATGCCATTCTCCCAAATCATCTCACCCTCGCCCTCTCCCACAGAGTCCAAAAGACTGTTCTATACATCTGTGTCTCTTTTGCTGTCTCGCATACAGGGTTATCATTACCATCTTTCTAAATTCCATATATATGCATTAATATACAGTATTGGTGTTTTTCATTATGGCTTACCTCACTCTGTATAATAGGCTCCAGTTTCATCCACCTCATTAGAACTGATTCAAATGTATTCTTTTTAATGGCTGAGTAATACTCCATGGCAGAAAGCAAAGAGGAACTAAAAAGCCTCNTCTTCAACATCATTCCTTCCAGTGAATATTCAGCACTGATTTCCTTTAGGATGGACTAGTTGGATCTCCTTGCAGTCCAAGGGACTATCAAGAGTCATCTCCAACACCACAGTTCAAAAGCATCAATTCTTCAGTGCTCAGCCTTCTTCACAGTCCAACTCTCACATCCACACATGACCACAGGAAAAACCATAGCCTTGACTAGACGGACCTTTGTTGGCAAAGTAATGTCTCTGCTTTTCAATATGCTATCTAGGTTGGTCATAACTTTTCTTGCAAGGAGTAAGCGTCTTTTAATTTCATGGCTGCAGTCACCATCTGCAATGATTTTGGAGCCCCCCAAAAATAAAGTCTGACACTGTTTCCACTGTTCTCCATCTATTTCCCATGAAGTGATGGGACTGGATGCCATGATCTTTGTTTTCTGAATGTTGAGCTTTAAGCCAACTTTTTCACTCTCCTCTTTCACTTTCGTCAAGAGGCTTTTTAGTTCCTCTTCACTTTCTGCCATAAGGGTGGTGTCATCTGCATATCTGAGGTTATTAATATTTCTCCCGGCAATCTTGATTCCAGCTTGTGCTTCTTCCAGTCCAGCGTTTCTCATGATGTACTCTGCATATAAGTTAAATAAGCAGGGTGACAATATATAGCCTTGACGTACTCCTTTTCCTATTTGGAACCAGTCTGTTGTTCCATGTCCAGTTCCAACTGTTGCTTCCTGACCTGCATATAGGTTTCTCAAGAGGCAAGTCAGGTGATCTGGTATTCCCATCTCTTTCAGAATTTTCCCCAGTTTATTGTAATCCACACAGTCGGTGGTGTTAAATACATTCACAAGCATCACTTTCATCTCTAGAACTTTTTCATTATCCCAAACTGAAATTCTGTATCACTGAACTCTGCATTTCTCTCACTATTCTTTCTCTCTGTGTGAATTTGTTCATTCCAGGAACCTCATATAAATGGAATCATGCACTATGTGTCATTTTGGGTCTGGCTTATTTCACTTAATGTCTTCTAAGTGTACCCAGGCTGTAGCATGCATCAGCATTTCATAAGGCTGAATAATATTCCATTCTAGGAATACATTTGTTTTTCATTCGTTAGTGGATATGTGAGTTATTTTCACCTTTTGGCTTTTTCAAGTAACGCTGCTGTGAATATCTCTTTGAGTCCCTACTTTTGATTCTTTCGGGTATAGACTTAGAGGAGAATTCTTGGATCACATGCTAATTTAATATTTAGCTTTCTGAGGAAGCACCATATTGTTTTTTTTGCAGTGACTTCAGCGTTTTGTTATTTTATTTCCAACTTTATTGAGATACGCTTACATATTGTTGTTGAGTCACTTATGACTCTTTTGTGACCCCATGGACTGTACCCCACCAGGCTCCTCCATCCATGGAATTTCCCAGGCAAGAATACTAAAGGGGGTTACCATTTACTACTCAAGGGGATCTTCCCAACCTAGGGATTGATGTCTCCTACATTTCAGGTAAATTCTTTACTGCTGAGCCACCAGGGAAGCCCGTAATTACGTATAACATTATGTAAGTATAAGTCATACAAGTGGCTGATTTGGTAAACTTACATAGTACTGAATGGTTGCCACCATAATGCTGATTGACACTTCTGTCATGTCTCATGATTGCCTTTCCTTTTTTGTGCTAAGATCTTTTAATGTCTATTCTCTTTGTAACTTTTGAATATACAACACGGTATTATTGACTATACTAACCATACTGTACATTAGATCCGCAGAACTTACCTATCCTATAACTGAAGGTTTGTACTTGACTAACATCTCTCCATTTCCTACACCTCTCAGCCCTTGGCAAAGACTAATCTACTCTCTATTTCTATGAGTTCAGTTATTTTAGACTCCATGAATTGTTTAAGTGATATCATGTAGTATTCTCTTTTTCTTGTCTGACTTATTTCACTTAGCACAGTGTCCTCAAGGTCCATCCATATTGTCACTAATGGGAAGATTTTCTTCTTTCTCATGACTAATATTCCATTTGTGTGTGTGTACCCATTTATCCATTGATGGACAGTTGTTTATACATCTTGGCTATTGTTAATGATGCTGCAATGAACATGGGAGTGCAGATACCTGTTTGCAATCCAATTTTCATTTCTTTGAAACATACCCAGAAGTGGGACTCCTGGATCATATGAAAGTTCTGTATTTAGTATTTTCAAGAATCTCCAACTGTTTCCATACATTTCCATCAACAGTGCACAAGTGTTCTTTTGTCTCCACATCCTCATGAAGACTTATCTCTTATATTCTCACGATCGCCATTCTGACAGATTCGAGGTGCTGTCTCATTGTAATTTTACTTGCATTCCGTGATGATTAATGACATTTAGCACTTTCTCCATGTGCCTGTTGACCATCTGTATATCCTCTTTGGAAGATGTATATTCAGTTCTTCTGCCCATTTTTAATCAGATTGCTTGGCTTTTCGCTATTGAATCTCATGAACCGTGCACATCGGTTCCAATTTTTCCACATTATTGTGAACACTTGTCATTTTCTTTTGTTTTCTATTGTTTATAATGGGCACTTGACAGTTACAGCATTGTTATTGTTTAGTCACTAAATTGCCTCCGACTCTTTGCATCCCCATGGACTGCAGCTCACCAGGCTTCCCTCTCCTCCACTCTCTCCTCGAGTTTACTCAAATTCATGTCCATTCAGTCAGTGATGCTGTCTAACCATCTTATCCTCCGCCTCCCCCCATCCTTTTGCCTTCAGTTTTCCCCTTCATGCTTTCACACAGATTAGCTAGCCTTGCCATCTGAAACATGGTTCCCTCGCTGGGTTTTTTAAAGACACAGTGAAGAATGTAGGAGTGAATGGTAAAAGTTCATTCAACCACATTTGCTAACCCTTTAGATGTTTCTCCAAAAGTTGCCATTCAGGACATTTTCTGAGTGTGAATTCTTGTCTACTTACCCCCTCAGAAGGGTTTCTCTGATAGCTCAGTTGGTAAAGAATCTGCCTGCAATTCAGGAGACCCCGGTTCACTTCCTGGGTCAGAAAGATCTGCTGGAGAAGGGATAGGCTACCCACTCCAGTATTCATGGTCTTCTCTTGTGGCTCAGCTAGTGAAGAATACACCTGCAATGTGGGAGATCTTGATTCAATCCCTAGGTTGGGAAGATCTGCTAGAGAAGAGAAAGGCTACCCACTCAAAGATTCTGGCCTGGAGAATTCCATGGACCGTGTAGTCCACAGGGTCGCAAAGAGTTGGACACGACTGAGAGACTTTCAGTTTCAGAAGCAGCAAATAAGGCATTCATGAGAGATGAAAACGTATTGTGAATAGCACATCCTCTGTAGCTCCGCATGTATGTGGGCTCGGGAGCAAAGGTGGTTATGAACTGATAACAACATACATACTGGCTTCTGATGTGTCTCTGTTGCTGGGATTTAATCAGGATGTTTTAGTATTCACCCTCTGTTCAGAGACTTCAAGGGAACATGATATCGGTCTCATCTACTCAACATACTTATTAAGTGGGAGAGATGGACAGAAGCATTTAGTATCTTGGAAGACAACCAAAGCCTAATTTGTGATCAAAACATAACTGTATCATATATTTTTTAATCTCTGGTTACTGCAGATAATGGTGTTACTGACGTTGCAAAATATTGTAATTAAAGAATAGGCTTAGTATAGTACTTTAAATCACACTGCTTTTTGCTTTCCATTATTGAAATAGCTTTAGAATGGCTGTTTCTTTTCAGACCAATAGCAAATGCAGCCAGCCTTTGTGACCAAGAGCTCAATTTTGTGACTTTGTTATAATAATTACTGGCAAGAGGAAGAGGTGGTATGTTGATTTCAAAGGTAGTTTACATTTTACTGTTGTTATCTTTCTGCCACTGTCCAAGTTGACACAAAATAAGGTATGCATCATTTAAAAAGACTTTAATTAGATCAGTTTCAGAAAATTGTAACTGGGGCTTCAGGATTTCAGGTGATTTGTCTGACTGTAGTTGCAATTAACAGCAGCTATAGAGAATGAGTTTTAACTGTTACAGAGTGAAAGATGATTTTTAAATGTTAAAGAATTTGCTTAAAGAGGTTTAATCTAAGGGGAAACCCTCTCCTCTAATCTAGGTGGCTCATGCTTCATCTTAAAACTCCTTGAGGGCAGGCACCTTACTTTTCCATCTCTCTGTTGGTACCACGAAACCCACACCACCCCTATGTATGAGTAATGACTGGGCTTTGAGTAATATATACAAAGTAGTAGATAGAATAGGTTCTTCCAACTATGATGGCTTCCATATTTCAAGCCAGTGCTTCTTAAATAACCACTTTTTAAAAACCAATGATTAGACTCAAACTAACTTAAATTATGCAATGTCATGTTATTTTAAAATGCAGTCCATATATAATACTTGTTTTTCTCTTTCAGACTTATTTCGATCTGTATGACAGTCTGTAGGCCTACCCATGTCTCTGCAAATTGCACAATTTCATTCCTTTTGATGGCTGAGTAATATTCCTATGTGTGTATGTCACATCATCTTTAAGCTCTGTGAGTTGGTGAAGCCTGGCGTGCTGTAGTCCATGGGGCTGCAGGGAGTTGGACATGACTGAACTGACTGACTGATACCATCTTTATCCATTCCTCTGTTGATGGACATTTAGGTTGCTGCCATGTCCTAAGCTATTGTAATTAGTGCTGCAAATATAATATATTAATGCATATATGTGAAATCTAGAAAATGATAGCAGTGAATTTGTTTGCAAGTCAGAAATAGAGACACAGATGTAGAGAACAAGCATGTGGATACCAAGGTGGGGGATGAATTGGGAGACTGGGATTGGTACATTTACACGACTATGTCCAAAATAGATACCTAATGAGAACTGCTGCATAGCACAGAGAACTCTACACAGTGCTGTGGTGACTTAAATGGGAAGGACATCCAAAAAAGAGGGGATATTCTTTTCATATAGCTGATTCACTTTGTACAGCAGAAACTAATTCAGCATTGTAAAGCAACTATGATTTTTTTAATAGTTTATTGCACCATTATGATATGTGTGCCCAGTCATTCAGTCATGTCCAACTCTGCGACTCCATGGATTACAGCTTGCCAGGCTCCTCTGTCCATGGAATTTTCCAGGCAAGAATACTGGCGTGGGTTGCCATTTCCTACTCATGATGCCAGATTATAAAACTCCACCAGGGAAAGAATTTATCCTTTTTATTTACTAGCCCTTCCCCGGTATGTGGAACAGCACTTGGCACATAGTAACCCCTAGATCTTTGTTGAATGTATGACTGTATTTTTTTAAGGCTGCCTTTGTATAGGATGAAGACCCCGTTTTCATGTTAGGAAATCTTAATGATTGTCTTGGCTCTGCTACTAATATGCTGTGTGATCTCAGGTATGATACTCAATCGCTGTGTGCCTTTCTTACCTCTGAAATGAAGAAATTAAACTTTATGAATGATAAAGCCCAGTCCATGTTTAAAAGTACTTAACACACTGATTGGTGATTTGCAGGATGGTTTGAGGAAGTGACTGCTTAGAAACAAAAGTAGAATTTGTGGCCCTGGAACCCGTTTTGACAACTGGCATGTCTGGGGTTTGGAACTAAGACTTGGGTCCCTGGCTACTAAAATTTTGGCTCTAACAATTGAACTAATCATCAGCTTACTAAAAGAAAGGGGAAAAAAAGAAAAGGCTTTTGTATACTCTGGCATGGAATAGTGATTTTTAAGAATAAGGAAAGCTGAATCTGACACAGAAGAGTAAAATATAGCACAATGATTAAAAAAGAAGAAGAAGAACTAGATTTAAATCCTTATTCCAATATTTTCTGTGACCTTGGCCAAGTAATTTAATTTCTATGCCTCCACTTTTGGCGTCAATAAAGTGGAATAATGATAATATCTAAATGAAATCATTTATTGATAGTTTTAGGGACAGGGTAAGCTTTTAAAGTCTTACAGCCAGGCTGATATAAGGAATTAGGCAGGTGGATAGAAATGAATCGATGAAAGATAAATCTGTATATTTGGCTGGAGGCAACCACCAAGAGGGTGAAGTAGCGGTTGAGTTCATGTACGAGATCAGACTGTCCAGGTCTGATAGAAATAAGCCGGTACCTTTACTCACTTACATTCATAATTTGGTCAGTTTCTAACCATCTCTGCATCTCAGTTTTCTCATCCATAAAGTGGAGCTAATAATAGCACTTCCCTCTTAGGGTTATTGTGAATTTTCAGTGGAACAATCCATGTAATGTGCTTAGAGCAATGTCTAGTGGATAATCAGCACTCAATAAATGAAGCTATTCTTATTTTGTTTATTAAGTTCACACAGAGGGAGGGGAAATTGAAAGGGACACATAAGACTGCTAGCCTGGTGAATGAAGAGAAAGCAATGCAGATCCAGTAGGACCAAGGAGATTATCGTAGTCTAGGGGCTTGGGAGAGGAGGTTGGTTTGTTTGCGGTTTTTTTTAAATTACTTGTAAACACACTGAACTTTGAGATTGGAGAAAAGAAAAGCTGTGCACATCCAAGATGATAGATCATTGATAATAAATATCACAGTCTCTAGTTTATTCTTGGGTGGTGAAACTTGTTTTAAGAAAGCTGCCATACAGAAAAGGTATTTCCGTCATCAGCTATGTGGGTTAAAAGATAGTTTAATCGTGCCCTAACAGTTAGTTGTAAATAGCTTATCAGTCTTTTTGTAATCAGGCAGTAGCTGTGATACCACAGTGAGTCATTACCTACCATGTGTTTACCGGTGAGCCCCAAATTATTCTGTGTAGAGAAGTGAGTCGGGGGCGGGGGCAGTACCCGGACATCTCAGCACAGAGGGCCATTTAGCCAAATTCTTGAAGCTGCAAAGCTGTCACAAAATCAGTTGAGATGTGAAGACAGGAAGGAAAAAAGGCAGATCAAATAAAGAATAAAATAGAGGCTAAATGTGCAGCTCACACTTTAAAGTGTATTTCTTTGTGGTAAGCTTTAAAGAGACATGAAGAAAGCCTGTGTGTTTCATGACTGAATCCTTTTCCAGTTGATCAGGAAATTTTGGATATGTCTGAGCACACCTCATTTTTTAAAAAATTGTGTACAAAAACAACCCAATTAAAAATGAATAGACATTTTTCCAAAGAGGACATGCCAGTGGCCAACAGGCACATGAAAAGATGCTCAACATGGCTAATCATTAGGGAAACNAGCCTGTGTGTTTCATGACTGAATCCTTTTCCAGTTGATCAGGAAATTTTGGATATGTCTGAGCACACCTCATTTTTTAAAAAATTGTGTACAAAAACAACCCAATTAAAAATGAATAGACATTTTTCCAAAGAGGACATGCCAGTGGCCAACAGGCACATGAAAAGATGCTCAACATGGCTAATCATTAGGGAAACGTAAACCAAAACAATGATAACATTTCACCGATAGCACCTGTCAGATGGCCATCATTAAAAAAAAAAAATGTTGGTGAGAATGTGGAGGAGGGGGAACTCTCATACACTATTGATAAGAATATAAATTGGAATAGACACTGTGGAAACACTGTGGAGATTTCTCAAAACACTGAAAATGGAACTCCTGTATGACCCAGCAATTCCTCCTGGATATATATCCCCTCAAAATAGTAGTTCAAAAAGATACATGCACTCCAGTGTTCATAGCAGCGTTATTTGCAATAGCCACGGCATAGAAGCAACCTGAGTGTCCATCAACAGATGAATGGATAAAGAAAACGCAGTATATATGTGTTTTTGTGTGCATACACAGATACACCATGGAATACTATTCACCCATGAAAAAGAATGAAATCTTGCCACTTGTAGCTATTTGGATGGACTTGGAGGGTATTATGTTANTCACTGATAGCACCTGTTAGATGGCCATCATTAAAAAAAAAAAAATGTTGGTGAGAATGTGGAGGAAGGGGAACTCTCATACACTATTGATGAGAATATAAATTGGAATAGGCACTGTGGAAACACTGTGGAGATTTCTCAAAACACTGAAAATGAAACTCCTGTATGACCTAGCAATTCCTCCTGGATATATATCCCCTCAAAACAGTAGTTCAAAAAGATACATGCACTCCAGTGTTCATAGCAGCATTATTTGCAATAGCCACGGCATAGAAGCAACCTGAGTGTCCATCAACAGATGAATGGATGAAGAAAACGTAGTATATGTGTGTTTTTGTATGCATACACAGATACACCATGGAATACTACTCACCCATGAAAAAGAATGAAATCTTGCCACTTGTAGCTATTTGGATGGACTTGGAGGGTATTATGTTANTATTGAATCAAACAACTTAAGGTCAAATTTCTGTGTGTGTGTGTGTGTGTCAGAGTTTTGTTTACCTTTCCTTTGCTCTTGTTCTTTCTCAGATATAGAGACTAAATAGCTACTCAGTGACAGGAAAAAAAAAAGCAGGAAGAAAAAAATTTTAAAAAGGACTCTGGCAAAGGAAAAAAAAATACCAGAGAATCAGGAATTCTGCATTCTAATCTCAATTCTGTCACCAAAGGCCAATGCCTTGGGCAAGTCATTTCCTTGGTTTCAGTTTGTTCAGCTTTAGAATAAGGAGATTGGGGCAAGAATCAGTAAATTTCTCAACTTGATCAGGAGAATGAGCCAGGGAGCCTTTGCAAAATGCACATTTCCCTGAAATTTAATTAATCTTACATGAAATTCTGTAGTTTGTATTTTTTACCCATTTTCCAGACAATTGTGATGATCAACCACTGTGGAATCAGTAGATCTGATGACATTTAAGACAACCTCCCAATGTTCCATTGTTTAAGATATTAACAGTATTCCATTGCTTACCTAAATATTCAAATCCGAAAATATCACAAGTGTAATAAGATTGACTTTTATTGTGTATCTGAGTGTTTCTGTCAAAAATTGCACAATCTTTTCATTTTTTTCTACAGAAAATTAAGAACAATGTCTAGCACAAAATAGTTTCTCAATATTTATGAATAAGTGATCAGTTCCAAATGTTTAAAAAAATTGATATTTTAATATCTCCTTGGGTAACATATTTCTCATATGTAGGAAAACAATTCAGAGTTCATCTGGTATCCTGCAACACTAAGAATACTTAGCAGAATAATCACATGTAAACCAAGACTCATAATGATAATTACACTTGAACATTTTTGATAATGGAAAACTATTTCTATCCTTTATAGTACAGATGAATGAGACGCATGTGGAAGTATTCTATTCCCAAGGTGCTTTATGTACTATGAAAATATGCGATATTTTTGTGCTCCTATTGTTCTTGTTTTCAGCCACCCATGGCATCCTAATTCTCAACCTGTCAACTTTGCCAGCCTCATAGTCTTGCTGGGACAACTTCTGCAGAGAATTGTATTAGCCCTGAACTTTTTGAATGACCAGTGTGATTTGTGGAAACAAATACAGTCTCATGGGTTTCAAATGGGATTGAACTTGGAGGCAGAAATTCTGAGATGTCATTCTGCCTTTGTGTCTCTTAATAAAATTAGTCAAGCCCTGTCACCTCTTCTGGCCTCTAGTTCCTCTTCTGTGAAGTGATTTCTCCATTTATTCAGACACTGTCATAGTGCCTTTGACATTATTTGAATGTGCTACCACAAGCCACAAAATCATATTGCTTGCAAGCAAACAGGAACAGAACTCTGTTGGTACCTTCATTTTTCAACACCAGTCATTTGTGCCTGTGACACAAGTGCTTGCCTCCGTGACTTTTCAGAAAGGAAAGACATAGGTCAGCATAAAGCATGTGATACGACCATAATAGGCATCCTCCTCCTTAAGTCTTGGCCCAATTAGAAGTTCCATTTTATCGCTTTCATGAGAAAATATTGTTACTAGTTGGAGCTAATGGTTTGGTTTAGGCCTCAGCCAGTATCTAGTAAGGGCTTCCCAGGTGACTCAGTGATAAAAGAATCTGCCTGCCAGGGCAGGAGGTGTGGTTCTGTCCTTGAGTCGGGAAGATCCCCTGCAGAAGGAAAGGACTACCCACTCCAGTATTCTTGCCTGGAAAATTCCATGGACCGAGGAGCCTAGCAGGTTATGGTCCATGTGGTTGCAAAGACCCAGATGTGACTGAGCACGCACAGCACCTAGATCTAGCAATACTCCTAGGAAGGGTCTGCCATGATTGATGTCCTCTTGTGATATCAAAGGAATTACCCTGGAAAGGATACTTGTTAACGCCTCCCCCGCCTTTTTTTTTAGTAACAGTTATTTAGTTGCTGCATTGTAAAACAAATATTGCACAGGAAGTGAACACAACCTTGTGTATAATATATCTTACAGAATGGCATGACCAATGCTTGCATTTTATTACTTTTTAAAGAGAATATAAGTGTTAATGGTAGAAAGGTATTAATAGATGGTAGAGTAGCAAACCTATTTGTTATGCTGACATTATTTTGTGTTTTTTAGGGTTGATTTTCTTTTGAAAAGCAGAAAAGGAAAGTGTAGCATTGTGCAAGAACTCTGCCAGGCGAATTTTCTATGAAATGCTCTTCTCACATCATTGAATTTAATCGCTGCCAGAGTCATTGTGATCTTCTTAAGTTTTTGTTTCAGGGTAGTTACTGTATCTGGGCTTCCCTGGTGGTTCAGACTGTAAAGAATCTGCCTGCAATGTGGGAGACCCAGATTTGATCCCTGGGTTGGGAAGATGCCCTGGAGAAGGAAATGGCAACACACTCCAGTATTCTTGCCTAGAGAATTCCATAGTCAGAGGAGCCTCGTGAACTGTAGTCCATGGGGTTGCAAAGAGTTGGACACGACTGAGTGACTTAAGATACACACACACTGCATCTAATTACTGCATTTTGTTATATTTCAGAACAGTTGAGCATCACACACCAAAAGGCACATCGGGTTAAAAAACAAAAGCTGTAAAGTTTGGATCTTTTCCTGCGTTAGAAGCAAGAAAAATGGAACATTGATCATCAAAGGTAAAACCATCTCCTTTTCCTTTAAATCATATATTGCTACAGCTTCCTCTTCAGTCACCATGTGTGAAGCAATTTTTTCTTTTATGATTGGGTGGTGAAGTTTAACAAACATATTTCTGGCTTACAATTCTAAGTGTACTAATATGCTGCTGACTTAATCTTCTATTGTTTTAACTCCTTAATTGCCTGTTCAGAATTTGGACCAGATGTGTTTTATATGTTTAATCTTCATTCTTGGTGTTGATCTAGAATGGCAGAGCAGGGTGATGCATTTTTGTAAGTCTTTGGGCTAAAATACTGCACTTTAGGTTAGGCATGGAATCATGGAGGTAGGTGATGCAGTATCAGCTTCTTTCTTCTTGGGAGTGTTGGATGGGTTTGAATTTATCACCACAAACTGATCAACTTGATTTATGTGAGGTAAAAAAGACAATGGAAACACTTGAAGTAACGGTATGGTCTCCACTCCTTTCGTTTTATTGTATAGTTGATGGAAAGAAAAAATAATGGTCTTGACAATATGTGATATCAGATCTAAAGGCAATTAATATTGCCAAATATGTTAATAATTGATTGTCTTTGTTATGATTGCTTGCCTGGGACAACTACTTGAGCATGGTTATTTACTGGGGAGTTAATTCCAAGGGCTGGGGAGAGTGAGTGGGGTAAGAAACAAAGACCAAAATAAGAGCAAGTGAATGAGTTCTCCAAAATGGACATGGGAACATGGCTCCCCTGGGACTTCCAAGAGGGTCTGAGATCCCCCCCTGGAATTTCCACCTGAAGGATGTATAGCCAAAGGTTCACTCATTGGCTTTTTCTCCTTGTTTGTGGATTGCTCCTGGGTCATTAAATCCCCCACAGTGCTGAGCAGTGCTGCCACTGGCCACTTGTGGTGGACACTGTAAAGGCAAAGAGAATCTGAGTTGGTTCAGAACTGTCCATCTGTGCAGCCATGGCTGAAATCAGAGGTGGGCCAACAGGGTATGATGCAGGGACCAGACGTGTCTATTGTAGTTCTTTTTACTTTATTCCCAGTAGTCAAATAAATAACATAATCCTCCTAAAGGAACCATTTCCAGGAAAAAAATGTCCTGTGTTTTAAAGACATTGATGAGTGATATCCAAATGGCATAGAACCGAAAGGAACTCTGTTTCAAAACTAACTTATAATTCAATAAATTGTTCAGATTCAGAGGTTAAAAAGTACATCCTGGTCCATGTGTACTTTGGACATTGACCGAAATATTGGAAAAGAGATAATGGAATTAGATTTTATAGTGCCTATACATATTATTCACTGTATATTGATATTGTACAGAAAGGTGTCTGTGGATGCACAAAAATATAATTATTGTCTTTCCTGTTTGGAAATAGCCCATTAGCAGTGTCATTATTGGTGTGAAAAGCATGACTGTAATTATGCATGTCCGAGCATAAAATTACAAGGATGGTCAGCTGACAAAATAGATTTAACACATTAAAGTGGATAGGGGTTGGTTTGTTGGTTGGTTTTTGGCAATGAGGACATTCAGCAGGTGAAAATAAAGCCAAGTAAAGGCTGTGGTTTGTTGTGACCCAGAAGATCCTTTGTTCAGAGGAAAGATGTTACCAGGGAACTCTGAGGAGCAACTGTGCAATCACATGAATAAGCAACATTTCAGCTGATGAAATTAACACGCAGATTCCTAATGCAGGAAATGACAATGGTGGAAGAAGGGAAAGAGTGGCCCGAAGAGGCAAGGCAGAGGGACCAAGAAAACAGTAACAGGTGGCGAGACAGAAATCCCCAAAGTGGACAGAATGAAACTGCAGAAATAAGAGAATCCCACAGCAGTGAAGAGATACCTCTTAGAGCAGACCTCATCTTGAGCCCAGGATGCAGACTCAGCAAAGGGTCTCAGTTCAGCTGAGGCCTGATAAATTCCTGGGTCATCACAGAAAGAATCAGTTAATGTGTCTTCTCACCTAAACAGCACAGTTGTCTCCTTTGTCTTCCTCTCTGTGGTCTCATTAGATTCCAAGGGCTCCTGAATAAAAGCTCTGATCACATCTGCTCTTTGCTCAGAAAATAGTCCCTTATTTACCAAGTCATCATTGTCCATACTTCTTAATCAGATATTTAAAACCTGCCACTCTATTTTCAGGCTTAACTTTCTTATTCCTTGATGCCACTCAATGTCTAGACCATTGATTCACACTGCAAATTCTGTGATGTATCCGGTCTTCGAAGTGATTTGGGTGCATTTGGGTTCTCAAACATAAGTGAGTCTAGGCCAACAAGAATTGGCCTTGTTAAAATGTTCCCAAGCTGTGTCACTATTGCTGGTCCAGGAACCTTACTTTGAGAATCACTCTGGAAAAACAAATGGTCCAGGCTGGCACTAGGGTTTCTACATTGCAGTTTAAATCAAAGACTGATGGCAATAAAAGGGCCCGCTTGCCAGCATCGCCATTGTTGTACTGTGTACTAGATTAAGAAGAGTCTGTCTTCTGGTCAAATTCCATCTTAGTGTCATAAAATCCCCCACAGCAAGCTTGGTGATACATTCCTATATCCCCTGCTGTGTTATAGGCTCATAAATGTTTACTGGATGGATGGATGGAAGGAAGGGAAGAAGGAGAGAAGGACAGACAGACAGGGTTGGCAAGCAAGCGTTGATCTCAGCAAGAAACTTCACGCCTACAAAGAAATTGCTGTGGTAAATGCCATTAGGGAAAGACTAATTGCCATCGCATGAGAACCTCCTTATTGTATAAGAACATACTCCATCTTTCAGGCTTTTGATTAGGTGGAATAACTATGGAGTCAGAGCCTGAGCACCTGGGTATCAATAGTATTGTGCTCTGTAATAAGCAGAGTCTTTCGCAAAAGACTTTTGCTGTTTGACTGAGTTCAGCAGAGAGATGTCATTTCTATCAAGGCAAATTGTGCGTTTTACTTTATAAAAGAGCCACTGGCTATGTGCAAGCAGGAAATCACATCTATTTAATGAATTCCTTTGCAAATGCCTCTTCCTTGGGCTTAAATTTTGCAGCTGCAGCATCATTTGAATGTTGATTCACATTTTGGACAATTGTGCTTTCTGGGTTTTTGCTTCCGTGCGTTCAGACGTGTTCGTGTATCACTGTTGCAGATTCTTTCTCTGCATCTTTTATCTGCGCACATCATCCCGTGATTGGCTTGTAAATGTATCCTACTTTTCTTACTAAAATAACTGTTCCTGCTGTCTGCTTTCTGCCTGCTCTTTGATTTAGTCCTGAAATTGGGCTCAAGGCCTACTTTTAGAGCTCAGCGTGAAATTTATTCTGTATGTTTTTAAACCAGGTTCCTACTTGTTTCTTTCTGTTAAAGGTTCTGTGTTGGCACCACCTTCAAAATGCGTCCTTGAAAGAGCCTCTTATAATTATGTATCGACATAAATAATAACAATGAATGAAAACAGGAATCTTGAAAATTTATTTTTAAAAATTTATTTCATCATTTACTTTAATGGTACAAAATGAAAACAGTCAGCTGCTGCTATGGCATAGCTGGTGTTAAGCTTCGAGGAAGACTAGTTCCAACCTTGTTGTTACCTTGATGTGTGTCCTTGGCTGAGTCTTCAGGCCTCAGCTACCTCCATTATAGAAAGAAGGATTTAGGATAAATGTCACTAAGGAGTTCATTCTGGTTCCTTATCTTGTAATGTCAAGATGCAGGTCATATGAAATGCTGCTTAAAATCAGGTATGAGAATATGAGTGAGTCAGTTCATCAATTAATACGGTAACCTTTGGAGGTAAAGCTGAAAGAACATAGTTTAGGGTGCAGAAAGATCTGTGTTCAAAACTCAGCTCTTCCACATATTAACAGCATGAGCTTGGAGAATTGACTGCACCCTTTGGTGTGCCTCAATTTCTTCATCTGTAAAATAGGGGCAGTGTTGTCATCATCTGCAAGGTAGCTTTAAAAACGGGATAATCTGAAGAATATCCAGCACTTACCAACTGACCACAGTGAGCTCTAAGGACCTCTCCAGGCCTCTAAGCCAACTGGAGCCCACACCATGGTTTTAGAGGTTAGTGGAAATTCCATTCTTCTTCTCCACTATAATTCTACAAGGCTAAGCAGTGTATATCTGTGACTCTAAAAGATGAACTCAGTTTGGAAAATGTACCTGTAATTTAGTCATCTGAAACCTGGCAAGACAGATAGGAAAATTCAGCAGTAGGTTTTCAGCTTGACAGGATATTTGGTTCCATACATTGTGAGTAATTTATACAGAGCAAGCAAGGCCCTTTCCATCAAGACTGACTCCTTCAGTGTCAAAGCTTAAGGTTTGCAAATTGCATTCTGACTCTGACTTTGTTATGTGGCCACAGTTTGGGCAGAAATGAAAGCCTCTGTAAGACTTCGGTTTAGCCTGAATAAATGTTGCTGCACTCTTGATTTATATCTGATTCCAGTAAGTTCAAAGGTATGCCTTACTTTTTTTCCCTTGTCCTCTGAAAATTTATGTTTATAGCCAATTTGTACCCAGATAAATTACATTTGGGGCAAAGATGATTTGTTTACTATAGGATCTATGCAACTATTGAATATTTTTCTGTTCTTTTCATTACTTAATTTTTTGAGGTTGAAGTGTCACTTTGATACTGGTTAACCCTCATTCCTTTCTCAGCAGAAATTAAGAACTTCCTCCTTAATAGGAATAGATCAATAAAGTTTTGGTGGACAGTTTCATCAATCTTAGCAGAGGGTTTAACCCTGTGGGCCTCTTTACTCTTTCAATATTTTATAAATCCTCTGCAAGTTAATGTTTTTTGAGATAAAGCTTACTGTATTTTATTCCTCTATGCTTTTTCATGAGAAATGATTTAGAGCCAGGAACTGCTGGTGCTGTTTGAATACATTGATTACTTTAGACACCTGTAAGATAACTAAAATCTAATTGTGGGTTGTTGTGTTTATTTGTCATGTCTCTGAGACATATCACTGTGAAGATGAAAATCATACTGATGAGGCTGTTTCAAGCTCTGGGAGACAGATATATTTATGTGTCAGCATACCACCTACTTCTCAGTGTGTGGTCATGGTCATGGTGGAGATGATGGTGTGGTGGTGTCTATTTAGCAACCCAGTCATCCACACTAGTGTATTTAATTTCTACATAAATCAATTATTACCAAAATTAGCCTTTTCTATTAAAAGATGAAATAAGTACTATCTGAAGGACACATGTTCTCCATTGTATGATAGAATCATTTCTTTGTAACGCAGAGTATAATAGAACTTATCACAGCTCACATCTTTTTTTTAGTATTTGTTGACATTTTTAAATCCCCAAGGACAGCATTTACTCTGTAGTAAAAGGGTTGGACTGTGAAGAAGGCTGAGTGTGGAGGAATTTATGTTTTTGAACTGTCGTGCTGGAGAAAGACTCTTGAAAGTCGCTTGGACAGCACGGAGATCAAACCAGTCAGTCCTAAAGGAAATCAACCCTGAATATTCATTGGAAAGACTGATGCTGAAGCTCCAATACTTTGGCCACCTGATGTGAAGAGTTGCCTCATTAGAAAAGACCTTAATGCTGGGAAAGATTGAAGGCAGGAGGAGAAGGGGGCGACAGAGGATGAGATGGTTGGATGGTATCACCGACTCAATGAACCTAAGTCTGAGCAAACTCCAAGAGATGGTGGACAGGGAAGCCTGGCAAGCTATATAGTCCATGGGGTTGCAAAGAGTCAGACACAACTGAGCAACTGAACAGCAAAAAGATGCAGTTTGATGAGAATTATAAGGGAAAAAAACAAAATGCATATTGGCAAAGTTTTTTTCATTCCTGCNCGACTCAATGAACCTAAGTCTGAGCAAACTCCAAGAGATGGTGGACAGGGAAGCCTGGCAAGCTATATAGTCCATGGGGTTGCAAAGAGTCAGACACAACTGAGCAACTGAACAGCAAAAAGATGCAGTTTGATGAGAATTATAAGGGAAAAAAACAAAATGCATATTGGCAAAGTTTTTTTCATTCCTGCTGTAATCTCATAATGTGCTAGAAATTTTCATCTAAAATATTTACTTAAAGCTAAATTTAGGGAAAAGATGATGCCACTTAAAACAACCAACATGAGTGCAGAGATTCTTCTTACCATTTCAATATGATCTGGAAATTATAAATTATGTAAAGTATGAATTTGACAAAATAGCTGTAGTGATACATAATTTATTTTTCTCTGGCATGTCAAATATTTGAGGTCTTTGTATTTGTTTATGATTAAAAATATAATAGCAAATGTATGTTAAATACTTAGATTTTTACCTGTACAAAGGGGACATAATTTTATATCTTCTCTTTTAGGGTCTTTGACTTGGCCTGAGAATTAAGTTGATGTAAGATAAGTGAAAAGAAAATTGCACAGATGAATTCAGTAGAAGTTTTATGTGACTTGAATGTCTTCATAAGAAAATAAAGATGAAAAGTAGCGGAATCTAAGTATTTATGTACTAAGTTGAACAAAGGGATAGAATTGTGGAAACGTAACTAAAATACACAGGCGGCCTAAAGGAGGATCAGAGTTAGTTTTAACAAGGTCTCCTTGTCTAGAATTCTCTCATCCTCCATGCCCTGTCTCTAGTAATAATGATGTTTCCCCCCTGTACAGGGAGGGCATCTTTCACATGGGAGTTTTATCTTCTGCTTTTAGGAAGTGAAGGGACCTCAGAACACGATGCTCTCCTTGTGCCTACTGTTTTTCAAGTGCCTTTGACTCAATAATCCTTATGCCAAAGTGGCATATTTACCTTCCAGGCATTGTTGTGAGCACTTTATCTGAGACCTCACTTAATCCTGACTCTAACCTATGAGAACATTTTATACAACTTTAGGGAGAAATTGACAAATCCACCATCATGGAAATAGATTTCACAACTATTTTTCTTCTTGTTAGAGGAAACTCATAAAAATCTCACCAAAGACACAGAAGATATGAACACACACTAAGAAACTTCATTTAATGGCCATAAATGGACTTTTTAAATCAACAGAGAATACCAGTTCTTCTTTAGTTTTTATATAATATTTAAAAATTACTGAGCCATAAACCAAGACTGAGGCTTCCCAGGTGGTTCAGTGGTAAAGAATCTACCTGCAGGGCAGGAGATGTGGGTTCAATCTCTGGGTCGGAAAGATCCCCTGGAGAAGGAGATAGCAACCCACTATAGTATTCTCGCCTGGAGAATTCCATAGACAGAGGAGGCTGATGGGTTGCAATCCATGGGGTTGCCAAGAGTTGGACCCAACTTAGTGACTGGATAACAATGACAAACCAAGATGGAAATGTATTCTGCATTTCACAGACGAAGAAACTGAGGCATGAGGAAACTCAAGAACTTGCCAAAGAACACAGAACTAGTACGTGGCAGAGCAGGACACGGGCTCATGGCAGGCAGAGCCACCTGACTCCTGCATTATCTGCCACACCACATTGTCCTCCAGGTGAAAAGCAGAGATCTGGTCTTTAAGAGATTGTTTAAATTTATATACCAGGCCAAGAGGGCTAGGATTACCCCAGTTTTTTAGATTACATTCGAAAGAAGAAACACAAGCTGGAATCAAGATTGCTGGGAGACATATCAATAACCTCAGATATGCAGATGACACCACCCTTATGGCAGAAAGTGAAGAGGAACTAAAAAGCCTCTTGACGAAAGTGAAAGAGGAGAGTGAAAAAGCTGGCTTAAAGCTCAACATTCAGAAAACGAGGATCATGGCATCTGGTCCCATCACTTCATGGGAAATA
>SJYA01003091.1:2477081-2517612 GCA_006410615.1 Neotragus moschatus | reverse complement strand
GATGGACAGGGAGGCCTGGAGTGCTGTGATTCATGGGGTCGCAAAGAGTCGGACACGACTGAGCGACTGAACTGACCTGAAAGCAAGGGTGTGCCTGATTTGAGGTCAGCCAATTAAGAGTGATAGTGACACTAGATTTAGGAGAAAATTCACACCATAAATTATTTGCATAAACACATGCCTATATACAAATACATAGGTGCATTGCGCTGGGGGTGTGTGCGCTCAGTCACGCCCAACTCTTTGTGACCCCATGGACTGTAGGCTGCCGGGCTGTTCTCTCCATGGGATTTCCCAGGCAGGAATACTGGAGTGGATTGCCATTTCCTTCTCCAGGGGATCTTTCCCACTCAGGGATGGAAGCTATGTCTTATGTATCTCCTGCATTGACAGGCAGAGTCTTTACCAATGGCGTGACCAGGGAACACACTACCATAAATTAAAGTAGATTAGATTTAAGTAGTTGCTGAATGTTTAAGTAGCAAAAGCAAACCAAGAATGACATAGATTGAATTATTACTGTAAATTTGTTCTCGTTAATAAACCATCCCTGAATTACCGGTCGTGTTTAGGTTCCTGCGTGTGAAATAGGCGGACATTCCACTGATGTTTCATGGTCACGTCAAACTCATTATTTTCAGTACTCATCCCATAAATGCCCCCTTGCATCTGTTCCTCCCTGCTCTGTGGCTCTCTGTCCCCATCTCTGTCACCATGACCCACACACCCTCTTGCTTAAGCTGGAAACCTGGGAGTCATCTGTGAAATCACTTCCTCCCACCACTTTTGGAAAATTTAAATGAATTTGTTGAATGCAGTTCTATATTACCCATCTAATATGTGAATGCCCAGCTGATCGGGCAATAACAGTCAGAGTGTGGTGATGAGACATTATACTCTGGTGTTTTCTCAACGTGGTTGAGTTTCTGGCCACACTGTTCCGTCTCCATGTATGGGTTTATGTTTTTGCATTTTGTTAGTGGTGGTGTGTTGTTGGTGTTCCATGTAATACATGCAGGGAACATCACTGTGGAACAGCTGAAAGATTCTCTCCTCTCCGTGAAGACGCTGGATTTGTTGAAAGTTACCACGTATGGCCTTTGGCACACAGTTCTCAGCAGTTTTGCCCTCTTTAATTATGTCCCCCAGGAAAAAACAATCACTTCCCTGGCAAGGCAGCTTTCCTAATCAAAGACTACCTGGGCCTTGAGTAATAAGAAACTCAAAAGTTTCAAATGGAGACTTATAGTGGGGCTTAATTGGGCATGTATTTTAATCTCCTAGGAAGATGAAGAAACTTTAAATGTTACATATAAGAAAATATTTCATGAGGGATACATGGATGGTTTCATATGTTTTGTTCTATTTTTATTTAAGAGAAGTTACTGGCAAAATAATGTGTGCATTAGTATTAAAAAGTTTGAGGAGAAGGAAATGGCAACCCACTCCAGTGTTCTTGCCTGGAGAATCCCAGGGACGGGGGAGCCTGGTGGGCTGCAGTCCATGGGGTCGCTAAGGGTCGGACACGACTGAGCGAGTTCACTTTCACTTTTCACTTTCATGCACTGGAGAAGGAAATGGCAACCCACTCCAGTGTTCTTGCCTGGAGAATCCCAGGGACGGGAGAACCTGGTGGGCTGCCGTCTACGGGGTCACACAGAGTTGGTCACGACTGAAGCGACTTAGCAGATAGAGTATTGTACATTCTGCATATACTGCTCTTCAGCTTGCTGCACTTCAAATGCAGGGCAAATGAAAAGGCGAAGAAGGTTCTGATATCCATGAGAGGAAGGCTCTGTCCTCTGGGACAGATAGTTTGGGTGGAATCCATCACTGCTCTGTGAGAAAAAATTCGTCGTGCACAATGAGTCGCTGTATACTGTCTACCTATTACACTGTTATTTCAAATAAAAATTAAAAATTCTTAAAAAAAAAAAGTTGGAGTAACGTATCTTCCTTGACCTGTAAATTGCTGCTTCTTTCCCGATCATTTTATTGTCATTATTTTCACTTGAACCTTTTTCTAGGTGTGAGAAATTTTGCTTAGTTAGCATATGAAGGAAAGTGCCTCAGGCAGGTAGATTGAAGACCTGAGTCCCAGTAGGATTTTAACAGTAAGAGGAACCGTGCCCCCTAACCTCCCAACCCAGGGAGACAGTTAACAGAAGAAAAGAGAAGAATTATAGATTGAACTCCAAGGGAAGGCCCTCATGTTGGGGGCAGAAGAAGGAATTAGCTGGACACTGGTTAAAGCAGTTAAAAATGGATTTTATTCACGACTATTGCAGTAGGGACAGACAGACCTTGGTAATGAATTCGTTTCAATTCCAAGTAAATTATGGACAAGTAGGAACTAATGCTTAAATAAAGTATAGACAAGTATGGACTTCCGTTGTGGCTCAGCTGATAAAGAGTCCACCTGCAACGTGGGAGACCTGGGTTCGATCCCTGGGCTGGGAAGATCCTCTGGAGAAGGGAAAGGCTACCCACTCTAGTATTCTGTCCTGGAGAATTTACAGTCCATGGGGTCGCAAAGAGTCAGACACGACTGAGGGACTTCCACTTAACAAAAACAAGGGACTTATAAGTAAGAAGCAGATAGGAGTCAGTGGATGGAAATTACTAAGGGGAAACATCAGGAGCAAGGGAAGATTCTGGTTAAACAGGCCTGATAGGATTCTTGCTAAAGGCAGACCAGGGTGACCAGATATTAAAGGTGGAGGGTGAAGAATTTGATCAGATCACAAGGCGATCAGTTAGGGAAGGTGGGGTATTCTGACTAAACTGACTTAGCAAAATTCTTGCTACAGCTGGGTGATGCAAGCCCAATGAGGATGAGCCTAAGGGGAAGGCCTCAAGGCTTCAAGGAGATGGACTCCTTAGTCACAGGGAGAGTATTGGTCAGAGGAGGAAAAGAGGGCCAGGAGAACAGGGTTGTTTTTTGTCAGGACAGTGAAAAAGAAAGTTTCAGGATTCAGCCTAGCAAATGTAATTAACATGATCATGTCCTCATTCTGAATAGAGTGATTTCTGTCAAATATATTGATATGTCTGCTTATATTGATATATTTTATTGTATGAAAAAAAGTGAACTCCGAGATAACAGGACTGATTTCTCCCCCCATGCGTTTGCATCCCTCATAATACCTCATACGACTGAAACGACTTAGCAGCAGCAGCAGTACCTCATAATACAAAGTGTATCGCATTACATAAAAGCAAATAAAAGTACTTGATTTATTTATCTTAACAGGTCTTTATTTTATGTTGCAGGCAGACCTCAGGTATTACAGGTTTCATTCCAGACCACCACAATAAAGAAAATAGGGTAAAGAGTGAGTCACAGGAAGTTTTTGGTATCCCAGTACATACAAAAGATACATGCACTGTCCTGTACTCTAGGAAGTATGCAATAGTATTGCTGCTGCTGCTAAGTCGCTTCATTTGTGTCCGACTCTGTGCCACCCCATAGACGGCAGCCCACCAGGCTCCCCCATCCCTGGGATTCTCCAGGCAAGAACACTGGAGTGGCTTGCCATTTCCTTCTCCAGTGCATGAAAGTGAAAAGTGAAAGTGAAGTCGCTCAGTCATGTCCGACTCCCAGCGACCCCATGGACTGCAGTCCACCAGGCTCCTCTGTCCATAGGATTTTCCATTGCATTAGGTATTTAAAAAAAGTACCTACCTTAATAAAGATATACTTTATTGCTAAAAAAAAGGTTAATCATCATTTGAACTTTCAGCAAGTTGTAGCAGCAATATCAAAAATCACTGACCTCAGATCAACCTAACAAATGTTAATAATAATGAAAATGTTAGAAATATTGTGAGAATTACCAGTGTGACACAGAGACCCCAAGTGAGCAAATGCTGTTGGAAAAACACCACCAGGAGACTTGCTCAACTCAGGTTGGCACAGACCTTCAATATGTAAAACAAATAAATAAATTCAATATCTGAGAAGTGCTTTAAAGTCAAACACAGCAAAAAAAAAAAAAAAAGGTCTGCCTGCATTTATATCATGTTGAATGCAAGACACTTTAGAGTAAGATTTTAAGGGAATACTTTTTGCCAGAAATTAGTATAATGCCGGACTCTCTAGGAAGGCCATTTCTGCCCTAGAATTATGTGACGTCTGTATGCTCAAGCACTATCAGACCTGCTAGAATGAAAATAGAGGTGGAAGTAATATTATCAACTTTTATGGAAACTTGACCAGGTAGCAGGCTCTATGCCATTCACTTTATAGACTATATTATTTTATTCTTCTCATACTCTATGAAGTGGGTATTCTTTCTAATACCATTTTGCTAATAAGCACAAAAGTCACAGAAAAGTTAATTATATTCCCCAAGGTCACACACCTAGTCAATGGCAGAGCTGGAATTTGAAGGCTGCCACCATGATGCAGAGTCTGTGTTCACTCCCTCAATTAAGAAGTATTTTTATGTTGATGTTGGGCTTCCCTGCTTAGATAGTAAAGCGTCTGCCTATAACGCGGGAGACCCAGGTTCAATCCCTGGGTCGGGAATATCCCCTGGAGAAGGAAATGGTAACCCACTTCAGTATTCTTGCCTGGAAAATCTCAAGAATGGAACAGCCTGGTAGGCTACGGTCCATGGGGTCGCAAAGAGTCGGACACGACTGAGCGACTTTCTTTCTTTCTTTGGCAGAAACCAACAAAATTCTGTAAAGCAATTTTCCTGCAATTAAAAAATAAATTTTTAAAAACCAAAAAAAAAAGCAAATCAAAAGAAGAAAAAAGAGTATTTTTATACCCTAGACCAGGATCCCCAACCTCTGGGATCAATATCTGATGATCTGAGGTGGAGTTGATGTAATAATACTAGAAGTAAAGTGCACAGTAAATGCAGTACACTTTAAATTCCCAAAACCAATAAAAAAAAATAATAAATAAATAAATAAAATAAATTCCCAAAACCATCTCCCCCACTCCAGTCCCATGAAAAATCTGTCTTCCATGAAACCACTCCCGGGTGTCATAAAGGTTGGGGATCATTGCCCACCGACTATATCAGTGTTGATTTCAGGTTCTAATAGATGGTCAGTGAATGTGTTCTTATGATGGTGGCAGGTATGACTGAGGGTATTCACTAGCTGATGTATAAAAGTAGAATTATTACTTCGTGACGGTTGACTCATTTCAGTGGCAAAAAATGCATTGTCTAAAGTAATCATTTTTAGTTTTCAGATTTTACATGCTGTACTGATTCATCTGCAATTAAAAGAAGGCAATTGCAAAGTGACTAGGAAATAGTCAATTATTGTTTGAAATGCCAAGCTTCAGAAATTAGCATTCTAGAATTTGCACAAATGTTAAGCCAGGAAAAAGAAGTTATAAAACACCATTTCAACTGCTGTTTGAAATTCTGCCATATATTAGTAATTGTATTATAATTTAAATTTTGGAATCATAGGATTTTAGAGCTGGCTCAGAGCATTGGGATCCTCTGTGCCAACTTTGTACTTGATGCCAGAAATGTTCACATCCCTTTGAAAAATAAGATATTTGACAAGTATTCCTCTAACATTGATGTAGAGTCAGTAGAAACAGTGGATTTTTTTTTTATGCTATGACATAAGTTTGTATGTTTGGCTAGTAAACTATTAGAATATTTAGCCAGTCCAGTCCAGCAGGATCTCCTTGTCATTCTTTCCTGGGACTTTCCCATGCCACCATCTGGCCTTTGGAGAAAAAAACTTGCCACCTTCTGCCTAATTATTGCAGCTCTTTCTGTGTTTTATTCTTAAATCTCATTATTTCTTCTTTCATTTGTCATGTGGAATAAAATGATGGTGACAGAGTAAATGGTATAAACACAAAGACCCTACATACGGTTCCCACAGTGTCTAGTTAGTGATTCTCTCATGCACGAGCGCACGCATGCACACACACACACTCTCTCTCTCTCTCTCTCTCTCTCTCTCTCTCTCTCTCTCTCAAGCTGGTAAACTGAACACAATCTGAATGTTTCCAGTCGCCCTAAGATACAAAAAGTTGTATAATGTATTTCTGAGAAGAATATAATAATGTCATCTATGGTCATTTAAAAGCATAATTTATTAGTAGCCCCTATGTTTGTGACTCTCATTTTTGCCAAAATTAGAGGCAAATAGTTCCTTCTTCAGTACATTCTTCCCCATATGGCCCCTGCTCTCTCACACCCTTTCTTCTGATCCCTGCCATTGGCGCCCTCCCTGTCAACCAAGGGGGACAGTTTCCGCATAGGTTTTTCCGAAGGTCAGCTTCTTGCCACTCCTTCTGCCCAGATGCTCCCTGCGTCTTTTCCTGCTTCAGGTGGCCTCCTTGAGGTCTTTGTTAAGATGTCTCAGCATTCCCTAACCACCCTTTAATGTCTCCATCAGCTCCTGTTTTGTTGGCATTGGTGACACTCGTTGCAATATGCAGTTTGCCCACTGTCCGCATCTGTGCTGTGTGTTTGCATGTGTGTGCATGTGTACAGGGGTCATACCTGTCTCTTCTACTGGAATAGAAACTTCCTAAAGTCAAGGACAGAATCTGTCTTATTCACCACTGTTTTTCTAGTTTCTAATATAGTAGGCGCTCAATTAAGAAATATCAAATAAATGAATGTCCTGCAATTAGAAGTGTTGAAATAGAGATATTAAGGCACATTCAAAGATCATTGGGATCTTGACCTATTTTCGCTGTTGCCAATTATGTATTCATTTATTAATTGATCACTTATTGAATAATCATTATTTTAGGTGTCATCTGTGTTCTTAATATCCTTTTGTTCAGAAGCAGTGATGTGGGTGTGTTTGTATGTGTGATGCCTCTGGAATTTACTTATTAAAAAAATTGCAGAAATAAAAAATAATTGTGCCTGTAACTGAGAAAGGATTTTAGATGACATGGAACTTTAAGAACAGCATGAAAGACCAACAGAGAGGAAAGGCAATTAATGTTCTTGTAATGAGATCAAATGGACTCCAGTAGTTGAAAACCCAATTGTTGAAGAATGTTTAGACCTGATAGAAAGGCATGTGAATCATGATGCGATTACACTTTGCCAAGCAAATATGATGAGACATCTGTTTAAAATGCTCTAGACAGTGCCCAGAATGTCCTATTCAGTTCTGTAATAAATAGTTCAGGGTGGTACTGATCTTATTGTATCTTTAATTGTTGCAAATAATTGTTTACCCGGTGGTCACTTTGAAACATAATTTTATAGATTATTATATCATCTCTTCCAGTAACCATTTCAGAAAGAAATTATTTGCCTAAGGAATCATACCTATTCTGGAATTCCCATAGACTGAATCTCATAGTCCTAACATACTTCATTAAGCCAGTGTCAGAGTTGGCAGAGAGTAGAGTGGTCAGAGGCAATTTAAAATTATCCAAACCTTCTCACTGATCCGTCTTCACTTCCTGTGAACCACATGTCTCAGGGGAGGCTGCAGCATCCTTGTAATCAGGAGACCTGTGCATTTATAAAGTTACTTATTGACGTGTGTGGGTGATGGACCAGGGTACCGGACACCTCTCATCCCAGGATGCACCAGTATTTCCTACTGTCTTCTTTATGATTAGGGAAAAGAACAAGAGTCAACCAGTGAGGCCTCATGAGATTTTTAATAGCACTTACAAGCGACTTCCCTGGTAGTTCAGACAGTAAACAATCTGCCTGCGATGCGGGACACCCGGGTTTGATCTCTAGCTTGGGAAGGGCCCCAGGAGAAAGAAATGACAACCCACTCCAATATTCTTGCCTGGAGAATTCCATGGACCTAGGAGCTTGATGGGCTACAGTCTATGGGGTCACAAAGGGTCAGACATGACTGAGTGACTAACACAAGAGACAGGCTGCTGAGATTTTATTTACTGCAAATAGTCCTGCAGGCTTACCCAGCCCATATATCCAGTAGCTCTAAAGGCTCTTCCTTTCTTCATGCCCTCATTTCACTGTCAGTTTTTCTTTCAATGGAACTTATCGAAAGCACATCTTCATTTCTTGTACTGTATGCTATGAGTTGTGATCTAGCCATCACATTATAGCAGCCCTTCTATCTGGTTTTGCTATTTAGGTTTGGACGGCACAGTTCTGCTATGGAATGGTCTTTGACAAGTATCTCTCCATCCCCTTCCCCCTGCCAAGGTAGGAAACTTCTCCTGATGTCTTAGGCTCTTGAATTATTCTGAATGTTCAGTTCAGTTCAGTCACTCAGTTGTGTCCGACTCTTTGTGACCCCTTGAGTCGCAGCATGCAGGCCTCCCTGTCCATCACCAACTCCAGAGTCTACTCAAACTCGCTTCCATCGAGTCAGTGATGCCATCCAGCCATCTCATCCTCTGTGGTCCCCTTCTCCTCCTGCCCCCAATCCCTCCCAGCATCAAAGTCTTTTCCAATGAGTCAACTCTTCGCATGAGGTGGCCAAAGTACTGGAGTCAGATTTAGCATCAGTCCTTCTGATGAACACCCAGGACTAATCTCCTTTAGGATGGACTGGTTGGACCTCCTTGCAGTCCAAAGAACTCTCAAGAGTCTTCTCCAACACCACAGTGCAAAAATATCAATTCTTCAGCGCTCAGTTTTCTTCACAGTCCAACTCTCACATCCATACATGACCACTGGAAAAACCATAGCCTTGACTAGATGGACCTTAGTCGGCAAAGTAATGTCTCTGCTTTTTAATATGCTGTCTAGGTTGGTCATAACTGTTCTTCCAAGGAGTAAGTGAATATACCCTTCATTTATTCTGCAATATCGAGTATAACCTTTAAATGAAAAATTTGCAATTTGCATTTTGGGAAAACTCAGAAGACTTATTTACAGTTTTTACCACCACTTAGCAGTTCCGTAGGTCACTGGCACACCATCATCTTCCATGGCCTGAAGTGTCACGTTGAAAGTTAACAGATCTTGTGTTTGTTTCTGGCATCACCATCAGCTGAGCTTGACCTCAGGCATATATTTTGCCCTCCACTTCAGTAAATGGCCACAGAGCTTCAGGGAATTAACTTGGATTTTTGCTGATGTCACACTCTGTTTTCTTGCTTCTCAATGCAATATTATCTTTTAAGGATCTGCTTTTCTTTGTCTCTGTTCCCATGCCTTTCTGCTCTGCTCATTTGAATGACATGAGACTGTAAAGCATTTAGAAAACAAAGTGACATAAATGGGAAGTAGCTATAGTCATTTTTCTCATGTGTGAAATCAGCATTTACAGCATTTACACATAATTGCCTCTAGTGACTGAGAATGCTGTGTTACAAGAACCCCACTGGTGGTCTTGGGGAAAATATTAGGTAGCTAGCAAAGAAGACAAATTCCCATTAAAAATAAGGTTTATCCCATACTCAACATACTTGCTAAAAAACTCGATCTTGCTGTGAACTATTCTGTGATTTTTCTGGACACCAGAACTTATTTTATGCAGTCTTGAGCCATGTCAAATGAATTTCCTCATGTTTCACAAGGAGTAGATGATTTAAGGCAGTAAGCCAATAAATTACATATGAAGACTTACTACAGCATACATGGGATTCAGTTCAGTTCAGTCGCTCAGTCGTGTCCGACTGTGCGACCCCATGAATCGCAGTAACCCAGGCCTCCCTGTCCATCACCAACTCCCGGAGTTCACTCAAACTCATGTCCATCGAGTCAGTGATGCCATCCAGCCATCTAAGCCTCTGTCATCCTCTTTCCTCCTGCCCCCAATCCCTCCCAGCATCAGGATCTTTTCCATTGAGTCAACTCTTCGCATGAGGTGGCCATTAGAATCTTTAAAATCTCTTCTTAAGTTGTATTTTTTGAGGTCTTAATTTACTATTTTGTTAGAAATTAGCAACAAAATAATATTTTAGCATCTGTTTTTCTGTTTTATAGCAAACACATGGCCCTCACAGTTGTGCTCAATTAATGCTTTTCACATTTTTTTTTCTTGAAAACCATGTTAATTACTGGTGAGTTACGTGAACATAGTATTAAAATGGGACTTCCCCAGTGGTTCAGCAGTAAAGGATCTGTCTGCAGTGCTGGGGACGGGGTTTGATCCCTGGGGCAGGAAGATCCCCTGGAGAAGAAAATGACAACCCACTCCAATATTCTTGCCTGGAGAATCCTCGTGGGCAGAGGAGCCTCGCGGGCTACAGTCCATGGGGTCACAAAGTGTCGGACACAATTGAAGTGACTGAAGGGCAGCAGCAGTTTTATAATACCAAGTTTGCTTCTTGACATCAATTTTTTGTTTCATCAGTTAATCAACTAAATAAATGCTTTGAATGCTTCCTCTACTCTCATTTCTCTGAATCCGAGGGATCCCTCTTACCTACTTTTCCACATCCTTCTTTTTCCTGATATGTTACTCTGGAATTTGACTAATGGTGACAAGAAGGGGGTCAAATCATCAACATCCTGGTAGGTTAGTAAGAGGAACTTAAGTAATTTTTTTCCTGATGGACAAATGCGTATTCTTTTGAAAATGTACTACTGGCTACAAAGCTAATGGGTTGTCCAAAAAGTTTGTTCCATTTCAAGTAAAAATAAGACCTAATTTTCATTTTCACAAAGAACTTTATTAAAGGAACATGTTCCCTAACTGAACAACCTTTTTGGCCAACCAAGTATTTGTCTCAGCTATCCAATATCATATCTTGCTTTGCACAGAGTGGATGTAGTAGGAAGATGGTTTTTTAATAACCTTGAGGATGTATGGTGCTTCCCAGGTGGCTCAGTGGGTAAAGGAATCCATCTGCAATGCAGGAAACGCGAGTTTGATCCTGGAGTCAGGAAGATCCCCTGGAGAAGGGCATGGCAACCCACTCCATTGTTCTTGCCTGGAGAATCCCATGAACAGACAAGCCATGGGGTTTACAGTCCATAGGATTACAAAAAGTCAGACACAACTGAAACTACTGAGCTCGCACACTAGGCTATAGTCTGTGTGGATGACCAAAATTTCCATCTTTATATTTCAACTCACGTGGTGACTTCTAGATCCTTTCCTGAAACAAGATAATTGTTCCTAGAAACTCCAGCTGATATTACAGGTCAAATGACTAGGAATGCAAGTGTTACTATGCAAATTTTTGGCTTTAAAGTGCAGCCAGAGGCTACTGCTATAAATAGAAAAATGAAGTGAAGAAAATTCATCCTCTGGACCTACTATTCGACTACCTTTTGCTTTCTTGTCGGAGGTTTCCGTTTTCCCTCAAGCAGGGAAGGAAGAGGTTTCATTAATCGGGGACAGATATCTGTAGAGGTTTTATCCTTTTTGGAGGTTGCCTTTGAAAAGTGGCTTTGATACCTGTATATTTGGGTCTCTATGACTTAAAACTAAAAAAAAAGTTCAGCACCATATGTAACCACTGTTAAGAGTTATAGGGATGCTACTGTGAGGTTGCACAAGAGACATGTGGCAGATCAGGGAAAAAGCCATTTTATGGTTTCAAGCAGCTTGTATCTCCTTAAAAAGAACTTCCAAAAGGTAGACATTTTTGTTGTCGTTGTTCAGTCGCTAAGTTGTCTGACTCTTTGCAGCCCCACAGACTGCAGCATGCCAGGCTTCTCTGTCCTTCACCATCTCCTGGAGCTTGTTCAAACTTATGTCCATTGAGTTGGTGATGCCGTCCAACCATCTCACCCTCTTTTGCCCCCTTCTCCTGCCCTGAGTCTTTCCCAGCATCAGGGTCTTTTCCAATGAATTGGTTCTTCACATCAGGTGGCCAAAGTACTGGAATTTCAGCTTCAGCATCTGTCCTTCCAGTGAATATTCAGAGTTGGTTTCCTTTAGGATGGACTTGTTTTTAGAACTATAAATAAGTAGATAAAATACATAGACACACATACATATTCTGTATATTTACACATATGAATATCTGGGCAACAATGGAGATGGTTAAAAAAAAAAAAGGCTATTTCAGTCTCTTTATGCATTTGTGCATGGTATTTATTACGTCTGGTCAAACCTGGGCTTTTAAATATGAACTTTGTCTTGGGTTGGCTAAAAAGGTGTTATGTTTTCTCATAAGCTGTTACGGGAAAAAAACCAGATACACTTTTTTGCCAACCCACGATTTGACCAGAGAGTTATCCCTTTGTGATTCTAAGCAAACGAGGTTGTGCTCAGCTGAGATGCCTGGTGCAGTCTTAAAGGCAGGGCAGGGTCAGCCCAGAGACAAAGTGTTTGTTTAATAATGCCAGAGAGCGCCACAGCATCCATCTTTGCAGTCTGTTTTTTTTTTTAAATGTGCTCCCCCGCCCCTACCCATGAGAGGGTTCACTTACACAAAGCTTCAGCTGCGCCCCTGCTCTGCGTGCACTGTCTTGGCCAGGTGCTTCTAATTGCAAGCTTCCGACAAGAAGCTGGAGCCCAGCTGTGCGGGGATCAATTCCTGCCACTGTGGGAAATGGGAGAGGAAGCCTGAACTAGGTCAGAAAACTGCCTCCCTCATCAAGTCTCTCTGACTGCGGCTGGTGCCCTCATTTCCAGCTTTGCAGCTGCCCTGTTCCTTGATCTCTGCGGTCCCTCGTGGTTCCGGTCACCCTGGTCCTGCAGAAGGGGTAGCACCCACCTGTGGACCCAGCTCCGTGCACAGACTTTGAGGCAGATTGTTGGCCCCAGACCAAGATGTGGCAAGCAGTAAATCTCCAGCCAAGAAACAAGTCACTCTGAATCTCATCTCATTGACTTGGCAGCTCGAATCGAGTTTCTTCAGTGTTCTTCAGTTTTCCCTGTGATCAGAGTTCATACCCTGGGCTTATGAATTTTTTGAGTCCCTGGCTGGCTCAGCCTTCTTGGGTTGATCGCATTTCCTGGCTCTGTCCATGGGCCTTAGAGACCTTGCCCTTCAGTCTGCGTTATTCCAGCCCTGTTTCTGCACAGCCAGGTACAGGACCTGGGTTTTTACTAATATTGTTTGGTTCTTTGCAATCCTTAGCAACACAGTTTGAGACCAGCCTGTTGCCCCTAATGCCTGGAATTTTTTTTTTCAGTCTGATTAGTTGCTCTGCACCTGTTGTGACTCAGCTTGAGCATCGATTCACGAAGGCGTCTCTGGCCTCCCTCTGTGCCCCACACCCCCCCTGCTAGGCAGGGCTAGGAGCTCTTTCCATGTACCCTCCTCATGGCCTATGCCTGTTTCAAATACAGACTTTGACTTATAATCATTTATTTGTACGTTTTCCACTTCTCTGCCACACATTCTGCTTTGTGTGGCTCCTGATGAGAGGTACAAGGATGTGATCTTTTTATATGTTTCTTGGTGAATGAATAAACTTTCAGGTGTCTGTTTCTGTGTGCCGATTCTCTTACTCACCCTTTGCTTCACTCCTTTTTATTGACCCCGAAGCTTCATCCAACTATCACTCACCTTTGCTGGCCATCATCTGAAGTCAAGCTATGACACTTGACCACCAACCTAGAACACATGCTGTTTGCCTAGTGCCCTGTAATCTGATTCCCATGTGTCTTAGCTTGCCCATTCTTGCTAGTTGTGGATGGTTTCCATAACATACATTGAAGTTTATACATCTGTTGACAGTGTCTAAACACCTGGCACAGTTGCCCTCAGACTAGAAAAAAATCATGTCAAGATATTACGATTCTTACAAACTCTGAATCCTTGAAAGAACATGCCAAGGTCTTACTCTT
The DNA here is from genome assembly GCA_006410615.1 of Neotragus moschatus. Lineage (NCBI taxonomy): Eukaryota > Metazoa > Chordata > Mammalia > Artiodactyla > Bovidae > Neotragus > Neotragus moschatus. Next base: position 2,503,968 of record SJYA01003091.1, on the reverse strand, counting down.
TAATCAGAAAATAAAATATATTGAATGAATCATCTTTATCCCTTTAACAGTGATTTACAAGATAGCAAAATATTTTATGGCAATAGATGCTGAAAATTTAGGACTGTTATTTCAAAGTGAGCAATCGTGTCAGCTAGAACCCAGGTTCTCTCTGAGGTCAGAAGCTGTTTTGGTTCTTGTGAGCCAGCGGACCTCCTCTATCATTCATTGCTTCAGGATCTGGGACCCAAAATGCCAGAGATCTTCCTCTCTGGCTTCCCTGGTGGCTCGGACAGTAAAGAATCTGCCTGCAGTGTGGGAGATCCCAGTTCGATCCCTGGGTCAAGAAGATCCCCTGGAGAAGGAAATGACTACCCAATCCAGTATTCTTGCCTGCGAAATCCCTGGGACAGAGGAACCTGGCAGGCTACAGTCCATGGGGTCACAAAGAGTCAGATACGACTGAGCAACTAAACTAACACTTTAACACAAGCTCTTTATAGTTGGTCAGAGACAGGACTACTTTTAGAGACAGTATTCAGACATTTTTCCCACTAATATTCTACTTTGACTATATTCCTTTTGGGGACAAAAGCAACATACACGTTGTCATCAGGAATTTTCCTTGTACCCAGCATTCTGTTGGGATTTTGCCCAACAGCTCTGAAAAGTTGACTTAGATTAAGAGGGAGGGAAAGGGTAAGTTTCACTTTTATATTCATAGGGCAGTGCTGACAAGTTTCCAGAAACCTCTTCAGTCATTAAGCTGTTCTGTCAGTGTCTCTAGTTGTTTCTTCCGAGGTTCAAGGGCAGCAGCATCGCTTCTAATTGTTCAGTCCACCTGGTCACCCAGGGTCACTTGGTGATACTAGGTTAACTATTACTTGAGATTCTCATTTTAATATGTTCCTGCCAAAACACTGTTTCTCTGCCACAGTCTGAGCTGGTTGTAGTAAAATCTATGCATTTTTCCTTTGGTGCCTTTCAGGATTTCTGCTCTTACTGTGTCCTCAGCCCAGAATGTTCTCACGGACAGTTCATTCTCACACTTAGGTCTAGGATGGGTGTCTCCAGGAAAGCTCTCCCTAATGGCCCAGCCAAAGCACTCCCAGCTCCACCCGTCTCACCCCATTCCCTCCACCCCTGCTTTAGACACATTAGCCATGTCAAGCTGCTAACTTCTTTCCTGACACTCACCATAACGTGAAATCACCTTGTGTTTACTTGTTAAACTGTCTGTCCACACCTCCTCCAAGCATCACTGTTACAATGTGAGTGTTGAGAAGGGGCAGAGTGTTCCTTATGCAGTGTTTTCAGTTTCTACCAAAGTGTACAGCTTACTGTCGTCATTCAATACGTATTTATTGAATGAATAAACGTAATAAAGGGAGTAGGGCAGGAGAAGGAGGGGGAGAGACAAAGAAAAAGCAGAAAGGAAGGAACCATGATTGTTTTGTCGGCATGACCGATGAGTTTGTATTGGGTTGGTCCAAAAGTTCATTCCCGTTTTTCCGGAAACAGGAAAACCCTGAACAAAGTATTTTTGCCAGCCCAATACGTGGCAGAAAAAGAACCAGTGGAAGTGGTGGCCAGTCACTCTGCCGTCTTTCAGTGTCTTCTTTTTCAGGAGGAGTTTTCGGCTCTCCCCAGATACTTGCAACACAGGTCTCATTCTTACCTGTCCATCATTGCTCAGCTAACACTGCCTGTCTTACAATTCCCAGTTATCTCTCAGGGCTTCTCTTCAAGATTCACCTGTGGACAATGCCTTTGAAAAGTCAGGAGGGAGATGAAACTCACCTTTCCTGTTGGTTTTCTGTCACAACATGGTTACATGTGGAACATTGTTTCCTTTGCGATGAAGTCTATACCTTCAGCTTTTCTACCAGTCAATGATGCCGTTTGATGACCTGTAATTAATGGGGCATGCTGATAAATTTAGTAGCAGCTCACTGCTCTTTTTAAAAATTGCTAATATTGTCTGAACAACTAGAGGCTTAATTTCATGGATGTTTTTCGATTAAGTGATGGCTTTTAAAGTTCTCTTAACAATAGTATTATAATTAATCTTCATTAGTTTTTTGTCAAGATAAACATCCATTTTTAGGATAGTGATGTATTGAAGAGAACACTCCAGCTAAACATGAACTGTAATTCAGCACATTCTCTTAATTCAGCCAGCCCCCTCTGCTGTTAAAAAGTGTTTCTTTTCATTTTCAATAGTTTTTTTTCTTAACATCAAAAAGATACTTAAAATTCAGTCATTGTATCAAATAGAGAACAGGTGTGGATGTCAAGTCATTTCATCAGTGAGAATATTTATATATCCAAATGATGTCTCATTTCACAGGAACTTGTATCAAAAGCCCAGGTTTCACCACATTGTTACTGAATTAAAATATGGAAAGAGAAAATTTCCAGTTTAATAATGATCTAATCCTTGTGGGTAGATAAGTAGAAAATAAACATTTTTCAAAGAGCAGTTTTTTTCTATTGAAAAGAATAAGAATCAGATGTCGGGGACCCTGGATTCTAGTCTAGCTATGCCACCAGTCATTTGGCTGCCCTTAGCCAGTCATCCTCACAGTCTGTCCATATGGTAAGAACATTCCCACCACTTTCCAGGGAATAGGGGTGAGGGTTATGTAGGTTCTCTTGCCCAAAGCTATCACTTAACTGTGTACAGTTATTTTTTTTTTTAATTAAACATTTAAAAAGAATTGTCCTGGGACTTCTTGGATGGCCCAGCAGTTAAGACTCCATGTTTCCACTGCAGGGGACACGAGTTTGATCCCTGGTCAGGGAACTAAGATCCCACATGCTGCATGGCATGGTCAAAAACAAACAAACAAACAAAATTGTCTTTGGAACATATAGCAAATAGAAAAGGAGACAATCTATTCAGTCTCCTTTAAGTCAGGAGTCTGTAGCATTTGAACTGTGACCCCATCTCACACCCCGATTTCAGATGCTCTAATCGAGGCAGATGCAACCAAGAAGATGGAGCTCCCTCATCCCCCAGCTCCCAGTCTGGACCCACACTTTAACCCAGGGAAGGACAGGCTGCTAGCTTTCTCCCCATTTTACAAAAACTATTTTGCAGGCAGGTGTGACTAAGAGATCCATGACTCCTTTCCTCTACTTAACCCCCAGTTACAGGCAGAAATGCTCACCCAGGCATAGCAGACCAAGAATACACGTGTCCGATGACTCTCATCCCAGCTCACTTACAAACTCAAGGTTCCAGATGGGGAGCAGTGAGCCAGAGGGCCATCTCTGTCACCAACACCCCCCCGCCCCCGCTGGTCACTCTGGGAAAAGCAAGCCACTGTGTTCTGCCCAAATTGTGGTGATATGGAGGCTCCACCAGGGGAAGAGGTACGATTTGGGGATGAGGAACTCCACAGCTCTGCTGGAAGGAGCTGATTGTGCTGGGAACAGAGCATGGAAAACCCCAGCCCTGAGGCCATTGTCAAAAGCAATGGGGATTTACCTGGTGATCCAGTGGTTAGAACTCTGTGCTTCCATTTCAGGGGGTGCAGGTTCAATCCCTGGTCGAGAAACTTAGGATCCCATGTGCTGCATGGTGCAACCCAAAATAAATAAGTAAATAAAAGGAAAAAACAATGGACATCTTGTTAGAAAGCAATTAAGCAGGAGCTCATAGCTCCATGAGACAAGTAGCAACAAGCCAAATAGCAGAGCAATCAGAAGTTTAACAGAGAGAAACAGTGCAGAGAGCCAAGAAGAGCCCTCCTGAGGCCATGGTGGTCAGAGGGCTGTGCACACATGTTGGGCTGCATTTAGGAGCAATCAGAGCTGGATGTGGACAGACCTAAAACTACCCACAAACCATCTGCAGACCAGTCAATAAAGGGCAAAAGCCTAGCTGTTCAGTCACTCAGCCATATCAGACTCTTTGCAACCTAATGGACTGTAGCACGCCAGGCTTCCCCGTCCTTCACCATCTCTTGGAGTTTGCTCAGATTCATGTCCATTGAGTCAGTGATACCATCCAACCATCTCATCATCTGTTGCCCCTTTCTCCTCCTGCCTTCTGTCTTTCCCAGCATCGGGCTCTTTTCCAATGAGTCGGCTCTTCACTCAGCCTCACAGGCGTGAGGTTTTACCAAAACTTGGCTGAACGCTAGTCTACCTTGACCCAGAGGCAAAACTCCTAAGAAGGCAGGCTTATGAACAAATTCACACCTACCCTTGGCAGTCTGTGTACGCCTGAGATGCACCTTCTCAGCAGTGCTGGGAGAGGAAAAACCCCAGCTGGTATTCCCTCAGTAAGTGGAGAAGCAGCCACATAAACCACTTAAACTGTGATCTCAGCGTGCGAGCCACACACACATCCAATGGTAAAGAGTAAAAATGTAACTGGCTAATAGAGCTTAAGCACAGCCTTTGACCAAGAAGTGGTTTATGCTTTCCCAAGAGAAATTCCTAGGTAGCTAAGATAAAACATAAAACAAGTGTCCACACACAGTAGGGGATGTAGATTTCAAGTCAATAAAGATTCTTTCCTCTCTGAGCCACCAGGGAAGCCCCAAGTATGCAAATAAAGGACCAAGAAAACAAAAACAATATTAGCCCACGGAGGAAAAGGCGAGGGTGAGGGGAGATTGCCTGTACACAGCAGTTTTTACATGATTTATTTTCCTAATTATGGTTTATTAAACTTAATTCTGCACTCAGATTACCTTCTGTGGATACACTGAGGGGATTAAATGACTTGGAAGTAAACCCCATAGCCCAATATATGCTTTCTTTTTCTACATAAGAGACAAATCCTCTAAATATGTCGTGTGTGCATATATATATATATACATACATATACATGTGTGTATGTATATATGCATATATGTGTGTATACAGAAGGATTTTATCCTATATATTAGATGTATCTTTGGGCTTCCCAGATGGCACTAGTGGTAAAGAACACACCTGCCAACGCAGGAGATGTAAGAGACGTAGGTTCAATCCCTGTGTCTGGAAGATCCTTGAAGGAGGGCATGGATAATATGGTTCTTGCCTGGAGAATCCCATGGACAGAGAAGCCTGGCGGGCTACAGTCCTTGGGGTCGCAAAGAGTCAGACACAACTGAGCATCTGAGCAGAGATATGTACCTTTATATTTATTCAGCATTCCAAGACTTAAATTGTCTCCCAAAAAAAACAAGCTAGGAAAGGAAAAAGGAATTAATAAAAATTGATGATTTAAGAAGAAAAAAAATTCTTGGAATGGTCTGAGTTAGGATTAATGGTAATTAGATTAGTTAGTGTTGGACTGGGATCCTCTCTGAACTTGACATGGGCTGGAGTCCTAGAGCAAAGATTCGGGGAGTTTGAGCCTTCTCCAGACATCCCAGTAACGATGGACTGTTTTACCTCCAGTCACCCTGTGGCAGGCAGAATTCTGAGAACAACCCCATTGGCCCTCCACCTTGTGTAATCTCCTCTTTGAGTGAGGGTGGCATCGGTGAAGATGGGAAGATATCAGCATCCTCAGTAGCAAAAGGGAACTGGTTTCGGCTGTCCCTGTCAGGCCACTGAGGCCTTTCAGAGCATCATAGGTGAGGTCAGAGCCTCAAGTGTAGACCGCACTCACAGCCGTTTCTCCCAGAATTCACCCAGTAGTGTTGTGTATAACGCAGGAAGGCCTCCAGCTCTTAGTCATCTGGTGGGTCTAGGGTTAGCACATCCTTTCCACAACATAATCATGGTGTTGAGTCCAGGTCATGAAACCAGACTCCTCAGATAGTAGTTCAGTGGTTCACAAAGCAACTCAGTCCCACTGGATGGAGCCAAACATTGCAGATCTTCTCATGTGTCCCTCCAACTTATCCCTGTTGTACTGTTTGTACAACACACACAGTTTTGCACGCACATGCTAGTTGCTTCAGTTGTGTCCGACTGTTTGTGATTCTATGGACTGTAGCCTACCAGGCTCCTCCATCTATGGGATTCTCCAGGCAAGAATACTGGAGTGGGTTGCCGTTGCCTCCTCCAGGGGATCTTCCCCACCCAGGGAGTGAACCAGCATCTCCTATGTCTCCTGCACTGGCAGGCAGGTTCTTTACAGTTTTGCACAATAAAGCCTATTTTCAAAAGTCTAGTTGTTCTTTCACCGTATGGCACTTCAGTTATGTCAAGGAGAGAGAGGTTTCTCCTGAGTCTTCCCTGGGCTCTTTCTTCCTCTCGAAGTACTCCAGGCCACAGTGTTGCTCAGAGCTGACCTCCAAGCCTCGATGTATCTGACCAGCACCCAGGAAAGGGCCATGCTCTTTCTCAGACTTAGCATCTCTCTTGAATAAATGCTGCCTAAAATGACCCTAAAATCTTTTGCAATTGCATCATATAAGGAGCTTATGTTCATAAATCAGGAAATGATCCTCAACCTTGTTTTGCATATAGGTGCATAATCAATGGGATTAGTTAATGAATAAGATTTAAAAATGAAACAAATAGAAGATGCTGTTGGATTCTCCTTGATTTTGTAAGAGGTTTTCAAATCTCTGCTTGTAAAGAAACAAGACAAAGTTGTAGTCAGACCAGATGCTTTAAAAGGGAAATCTAGAAAGAAAATCATACACACTCACAAAACACACATGGGAACCTAACAAAATGTAAAGGAAATAGAATCCAGTAGCCAAAGTATATTATTATGACTCATTTATGGAGTCTTTTTTAGTGTATACTATTTCAAAAGTCTTTATTGAATTTATTACAATATTCCTTCCATTTTATGTCTTGGCTTTTTTGGAGAATGTGGCATCTTAGCTTCCCCAACCAAGGATCGAACCCACACCCCCTGCATTGGAAGGTAAAGTCTTAAAGTTCTCGTTTTAGCTAAAAAGCAAGAGAGGCAAAACATTGCTACCTAAATTCATTATTGAGGGAGATTCCTTTTTAAAACAGCTTTATTGAAAAATAACTCACATCATAAAATTCTCCCACTTAGAATGTGTGCCTCTGTAGTTTTTAGTATATTCATTCACAGTGAGCCATCAGCACGGTCTAATGTTAGAACATTTCATCCCCCAGAAAGAACCGCCCCTCCCCTGAATCCCTTGCTCCATCATAGTGAGGCAGATGGCACTGCCACTCACATCCACTCGGAGTCAGGAGACCAAGTAATCTGGGACGGGGGAAGGAGAAAGGGAGCAGGAGATGAATAAAGCCACGTCGATATTTTCTGAAGATCGCCCTGGGCTCCCAAGCTTCTGTAAAAAAGCAGACATCTTCACAACAGTTTTGCCTGGGAAACTGACTGAGCTTGTGGAAAATTCCTGTTGTGGCTTCATATAACCCTAACGGGAGTATCGGGGCTTAAATAAAGGCTGTATTGTGTGAATTGCATCCCTCACCACTGCGCCCGCCCCTTTCCTTTCCAGGAGGTTTAGGCTGAAGTAGAAGCTGAGCGCTGCGTTTTGCTTCGGCAAAGGGGCAATTGTCATCCAGTGGTGCTGTTTTCATTAGGAAATTGAGAAACAAATACTTGTACTGGGGTGCTTTTCATAAGGCTACGTGATTTCCTTTCATTTTCTTTCTTTTTAAGTTCTAGGGACCAGGGTGTTAAAGAAAATCTAGAAAATTTATTTTTAACTGACGAATAGAATGTCCATTAAAGGCCAACAACTATAACCAAATGTAAGGGTTTTAGCTCCCTAAGAGTTATAAACTCTGAATTGATCTAAGAATGATGGTAGCACTGGCTTTTTCCCGTTTTACCTCATCGTAGCCCCAGACTGGGTGTATCTGGACGTTTTTTTTACATCAGAAACATCAAGAACTAAATTAGATATCGTTCTGATATGAGAAGCGCTGGTAAACAGACTTCTACAAAAATGCTGTTTTTCCGTATGCTATTTTTCTAAGGCCAACAAGAGGAAATAGAGTTATTGGTTATTTTGCCTGCTGAGATAAGCAGCATGTTGCTAGGGGTCGGGGGTTCTGTTCCTCCGCTCCCTCTGCTGGTTGAGGAGGAGTATTGCTAGCATGCATGGGTTTGGTTTTTGCAAGCCTGGCAGCACGTTTCCTCCTCTGCCACAGTTTAAAGAGCTGAATAAAATGCAGTGGTCCATGTTAAAATTTCCCAAAATGAAATTTCTCCCACTCTCTCTTCCTAGTCTCTTCCTTCGCCCTCAGACCGTGGAGAAGTGATCCCCACCAGACTTGGGGGATCTGACAGCTGAAAAGACAGCCATGTGTCAGGCAATGAGACAGTCATGTGGTGGGTGTGAAAAGAAATTTCTTTCAGAATGGGAAGTCTTGTGTGTGCAGAGTTCTCAGGGAGGATCTAGGATTGTGCATGACCAATAGTTCTGTCAGTTACTTTATAGTGCTGTAAATATCTTGGCATGCAGTGTGCCTGTTCTCTGAGTTCAGGACATGAGAAATCTCTTTTTCCTGCATGTATTATCTTCAAACCAGAGATAGTTAGTAAACTGCTTCTGCTTAAAAAAAACTTTTTTAACTTAAGTGGTTTTATGCTTAATTACTGCTTTTCAGTCCTCCTTTCTCTTAGATACTTGAATGTTGGGATTAAAGAAGCAACGAACACTTTTAGAAGTCGATTGTACTGGAATTATTTTAAATAGCAGTGCATTTTTTGTCATCTATATGTTTTTGTGGGTTAACCCAAAGGTTCAAAGCTGGATCAAAAACAGGAGTTGAATTAAATATGTTTTGTTCACAAACTCAATGATAAATGAGTATACTGTGACTTCAGGTGACATTTACTAAGATAATTTAAAGCTTGAGGTTAAGACCAGATTTACAGCTTAATTTCAAATGGTCTTTCTACCTCTGGAATCAAACTTCTTTTATTTTAGATAGTATATTCTTGAGTTTTATTGGTTCTCCTTTTCCCCAAGAAATGGTATCTAGAATTAACTTTCGGAGCTTACCGAGCCTCCCTTGCTGTGTCCGGTCAAAGGTGGAGGAAAGCTAATATGCTGATGAGGTGAGGCTGTGTGTCTGAGCACCACTTCTGTGCCTGTTCTTTGTTTCATGTACCCATCAGTCACTTGGGACTGATGATACTTCCTGAGTATCCGTCCAGCTAGGCTCAGTTTTAGAGCACTGAGCACTCTCATTGTTTAATCTCACAATCACACACCGTGCGTGTCCTTGTCTCCCATACCACTGGAGGGACTTTATGCGGTGATGTTTTGTTTTCTGGTGTGTCCCCAGCACCCAGCATGGTGCCAGCTTCGCAAGATGTTTGTGTGTGTGTGTGTGTGTGTGTCTGTCTGTCTGTGTTTTAATAATTGTTCGCTGAATAACTAAATTGGCACCAGCACCCCCAGAATATATGTGTGTGTGTGTGTGTGTGTGTGTGTGTGTTTTAATCATTATTCACTGAATGAGTAAATGGGGTCAAGTTCTAGGCATTTTGATAATCTGTTTTATCATTTCTTTTCCTGGGAATTAATGCAAAGGAGCCAAAGCCTTTGACTGTGTGGATCACAATAAACTGTGGAAAATTCAGAAAGAGATGGGAATACCAGACCACCTGACCTGCCTCCTGAGAAATCTGTATGCAGGTCAGGAAGCAACAGTTAAAACTGGACATGGAACAACAGATTGGTTCCAAATAGGAAAAGGAGTACATCAAGGCTGTCTATTGTCACCCTGCTTATTTAACTTATATGCAGAGTACCTCATGAGAAATATTGGGCTGGAAGAAGCACAAGCTGGAATCAAGATTACCGGGAGAAATATCAGTAACCTCAGATATGCAGATGACATAACCCTTATGGCAGAAAGTGAAGAAGAACTAAAAACCTCTTGATGAAAGTGAAAGAGGAGAGTGAAAATGTTGGGTTAAAATACAACATTCAGAAAACAAAGATCATGGCATCTGGTCCCATTACTTCATGGGAAATAGATGGAGAAGCAGTGGAAACAGTGGCAGATTTTATTTTGGGGGGCTCCAAAATCACTGCCGATGATGACTGCAGCCATGATTTCNTGAAAATGTTGGGTTAAAATACAACATTCAGAAAACAAAGATCATGGCATCTGGTCCCATTACTTCATGGGAAATAGATGGAGAAGCAGTGGAAACAGTGGCAGATTTTATTTTGGGGGGCTCCAAAATCACTGCCGATGATGACTGCAGCCATGATTTCAAGACTCTTACTCCTTGGAAGAAAAGTTATGACCAACCTAGACAGCACATTAAAAAGCAGAGACATTACTTTGCCAACAAAGGTCCATCTATCAAGGCTATAGTTTTTCCAGTAGTCACATATGGATGTGAGAGTTGGACTATAAAGAAAGCTGGTGCCAAAGAATTGATGCTTTTTAACTGTGGTGCTGGAGAAAACGCTTGAGAGTTCCTTGGACTGCAAGGAGATCCATTCAGTCCATCCTAAAGGAAATCAGTCCTGAATGTTCATTGAAAGGACTGATGTTGAAGCTGAAATTCCAATACTTTGGCCACCTGATGCAAAGAGCTGACTCATCGGAACAGATCTTGATGCTGGGAAAGACTGAGGGCAGGAGGAAAAGGGGATGACAGGATGAGATGGTTGGATGGCATCACCGACTCAATGGACATGAGTCTGAGTAAACTCCGGGAGTTGGTGATTGACAGGGAGGCCTGGCGTGCTGCAGTCCACGGGTTTGCACAAAGTCGGACACAGCTGAGCAACTGAACTGAATTGAATGCGAAGGAAGGGAAGATTAGGTAAACCTATAGGATTAAAGGGGTTGTGGAGTAATTATAGGAAAATTTGTACCATATGGTATTTTATTCAAAAGCGAGAAGAGAAATCCTTGGTTGAGTCATCAAACCCAATCTCTTAGTATTAACATTCTTGTTTCCTAGTATATATTCCGGAATGAAGAAAGGAGAAAATATGTATAACATATGTAATCAGGAATCTAAAAACAGGATGTTGCCAGAAAATCAGGATATTTGAAGACTGTTTAGAAATGAAGAGTGTACAAGACAGTAATGATTGGAGAAGAAAAATAGGAAAAACTAGAGTTAAACGATAAATCCACGTGGTTCCTTAAAGTGACCAGTAAAATTGGCAAGTCTATTACAAGGTTGATCAAGGATAAATAGGGAAACCCTAAAAATAAATGATGCTAGAAATGAGAACAGGGATGTAACTACAGATAAGGTGGTGGCAGATTCAAGAAAGCGTAACAAATTCCTTTATACACACTTGGATAGTCTAGATGCAATTATTTTCTAAGATAACATAGATGATCAAAATTGGATAGAGGAATAGAAATAATCATAGAAGAAATTAAGGCAATCAAAAATCTGTCCCTAAAATAGGAATGAGATTCAAAAAAACTTTATAGGCAATTCCTACCAAACCTTAAATAATTTTTATATTATAAAAATGAGGCTGATACATCATTTCTTACTCATTCTTAATATAGTGTTGATAACGTAGTATGTAATATTAACATACTTATGATATATTTATGTAGCATGAAAAATAGATAATTTTTAGATTAGAAATGATGTCTATAAAATAAACATAGTTATAAAACTGTACTCAGATGACAGAAAAAGATTGGAAACATCTTGGCAAGTTAGACAAAGCCAGCAAAACTCTGAAACCAAACTAGATGAAAGGAGATACCTGCAGAAAGGAAAAATTGTAGTCCAGTCTCACTTGTAAATACCAAAGCAAAACTCCTAAATAAATTAAAACATAACAATTCATCTAAAGAATTAAACTTGTTGATGAAGTGTATTTATATTGACTGTGTGAAGGTAGATTAATTTAGAATATCCATGAATATTATTCTCTATGTTAAAGGGGGGGGGAAAGTGTGGTTGCATGTTGAAGAAAATATATAATAAAACATAGACCCCACTGCTGATTTCCAAAGAATAGCCAATAAACAGGAGAGAGTACTTCCTCTAACTTGCTGTAGCAACCATTGTAATCAATACTAGGAAATAAACTGTATATCAGTTAAAGTATCTCAGCTGTTCAACAGGATAGAATTCCTGGTCGGTGCAGTTAATCCCAAAGCGTAGTGAGATAAGAGGAGCAAGCTTTCATTATTCAAAATATTATCGTCCATGTAGAAATCAAAGATAAACAGCTAACTAACTATTTGAGTTAGAAAAGATTTAGTCACGTTGACAAGAGTAGAAATCAATAAGCAGTTTTCCTATATACCCCCACTTACCGATTATAAAAATTTCTTAAATTCCCTTAACCATAGTAATTAGTATTATAAAATACCTAACCATACATTTTTTTTCTCTTTCTTTGTTAACATAAGAGAATAACATTCATGGATATTCTAAATCAAATTACTTTCCCATAATCAGTATAAACCACAGCTAAGTACTGAATGAGCTCTGGGGATATGGTGTATGGTGTGGTGACTATAGTTAATGTACTATGTTGTACGTTTAAGCTGTGTTGTATTTTAAAAGTGGCTGAGAGACTTCATTTTTAAAGTTCTCACCAGAAAAAAAATAAAAGGAATGATGTGAGGTAATGATGTATTAACAACCCTTTTTGTCCTTATCACGGTAATCATGTTGCAATATATCCACACATGAAATCACCACATAGTACTCCTTGTGTGTGTGTGCGCGCTCAGACACTCAGTCGTGTACAACTCTTTGCATGCCCATGGACCGTAGCCCTCCAGGCTCCTCTGTCCATGAAATTTCCCAGGGAAGAATACTGGAGCAGGTTGCCATTTCCTGCTCCAGGGTATCTTCCCAACCCAGGGATCAAACCCGAGTCTCTTGTGTCTCCTGCGGTGGCAGGTGGATTCTTTACCACTGAGCCACGTGGGAAACCCATGGTACACCTTAAACTTACATAATATTATATCAATTATATCTCAAAGCTGGATAGAAAAAAATGCTACTAAATAACCCATAGGTCAAAGAAAAATGTCATAATGGAAACATTAATTAGAACATTCTGAAAGGAGTGAAAATGAAAGCAGTACATATCAAAACTTGTGGGACACATTTAAAACAGTATTTACAGAAAAATCAGTGCTTTTACTAATGGAAAGATTGTTATAGGTGAATTTAATTAGTAAGAATATAACTTTTATTTAGCACTTTAAAAATTTATTTTTAATTGAATGGTAATTGCTTTACAGTATTGTTGACTTCTGCCAAACATCAACATCAACATGAATCAACCGTAGGTATTCCTATTTAGCACTTTAAAGAGCAGTCTTATTCATACTAATTTGGTCTTTGCTCTTAGGAGACCAAGACAAAATGATTAAATCCAAACCCAGATGTAGTGAAAGGCAGACGGCCTGTTCTTCAAAACCCTGTGGTCTCTGGAATGCCTTCTCAGCTCTCTTTTATCCAGCAGCTTCCCCTGGGTCTCTTCCGGCTTCACCACCTACGTGGTAACACATGCTACCTGCTGCACTGGCTCCTAGGTCTAAACTTGCCCATAGCTTAGCTAGTCCCCTCCAAGGAGAAGCAGAGCTGAGCAGCTGTGTAATCTCCACCTCTCAAATAACTGGAAGGTAATTATTTGTCACAAACGACCTTTTCTTCCAGTTTCTGCCCAGCTTGAGTTTCAAATTATTCAGTCACACCAAGGTGATGGCAAAGTCAATAATCACTTTGAAAAGAAGTTCCCACTATGAGCAAAACAGAGATAATTGGGAATTCAAAAAGAGAAGGAAAATAAAAAGGCCTTTGAAACATGGAAGGAGGAAGGCGTCAGGTCAGAGAAATTTGCAGAACGTAATTTCTGATCGTCTGAGTGGATCAGGTAATTATATTCTGAATTATCTAAGGAGATCCCTTTGTGTTTAAAGTGGGAAAATACATTATGTGTTCTTCTAGGACAAGGGACTGAGATCAGACAAGATGAGTTTGCCGGTACGAAGCCCTTTGATTTATAAGCCGCATAAAAGGAACTCAACCTTATAAAGTTGGTAAAACAAAAACTGACGGAAAGTTTTGCTCTCTATTGCCATATGTTATTAAATTGATGTATAAAAATATTACACGACACTCTAGATCTAGACTAAATATTAACTGGTAGTCTAGTGCTAAATGTGAAGGAAGTTTTTCCTGTGATTAAAAAGAAGATAAAGGTTTCTTAAGTAGCAAGCTTCTTTTTAAGCTGGTTTTGCTGAATTAACAAAGGAAGCAGATTCTTCAATGAAGATTAAAGCCGCTAATTAACATGTAAGTGAATTGGATGCTGATGCATATAATCACTGCTTGGGGAAAATAATCAAACCCCAAGACTGCCCACATGTTTTTTTTCTGCCTCGGTGAGTTGTCTGCGCAGTAAATAATTAGCTTCTTGATTTAAAGAGGTTGACGTTTGAAAAGATTCTGCAAAGAATATTTTCCCCCTCCTTTTTCATTTACCCATTTAATTCTACCATTCCGTTGCACCAAGACAGCCTGATCTGCCTCAGTAATTTTCTTCTGGTATATATAGAACAATATAGAATGATCTGTTCTAAATTTGAAATGTGTAAGTATAGAAAACCTTCCTGATTCATAGATTTGTAATCTGCAGTGTGGAGCATGTTGTGTGCTCTCCATTTACCATCCAGAATGTAACTGATACCTGCCCCTTGCCTTCAGAGTCAACTAAAAAATACAGTGTTTGAAAAGAAAGAGAGCAAATCTAATTTTTCACAATAGAGAAGTTGTTAACTAGGTTCTTGTAAAGAGTCCTCTTTCACCATAAGGGAAATCCTTAGAATAAATTAAATGATAAAAGAAAACCACAGGATTCAAATTCAAGCCATAAATTTTGTGATTCCAGATAGATGCTAGATCAGGAAGTCAGTTGACTGATCAATAGATGGACATCAGTAAATGTAAAAATGTGTACCTAGACATCTGTTAATGCCTAAGGAAAAATATGTAACAGTATATTTTCTCCACTTAGCTAACTGTAGGTAATTCTTTTTCTTCATATTTTCCATAAGAAACATGTATTACTTTTATTAACTTTTATTACTTTTATTATATCAAAAAAAGATACATTGTTTTTACAGAAGCAGAAAAATCAGCACATCCTAGAAGCGCTTTGTCCCTAATGTTTCCAGAAGAAGTTAAGAAATAATGTTACAAAACAAAATAGAATTAAGTCATTTGGCCAGAAACCTCAATAGCAGAATTTATCAGATCATTACCCTATCAGTGATAAATCCTCACCAACACTTAAGGGTAATATTCCAGACATTTTTACCCTGAGCAGTTTCATACTTTTCCCCTCATTTATAGTGGGGATTGTATGTACACTTACTCCTTCTTAGTAGAGTTCTTAGTAGAACTTGATCTGAATTTCTAGCTTCAAGTCTGAAATGTTTGAGTATTCCAGCCTGAAGTAGGCCATGGAAATGAAGTAAGCTACATAATTTGCAAGACTTTCCTGCAGAATGAAAATGTAGAGAGCCCCATGTTAAAACTTCTTTAAGAATTTCAAAGCAGCTACAGCAGAGCCTTAGGCCCCCAGGAATGGGGTCCTTGCAGCCATACAAGTTACCCATAAGGCAAAGTCAGCCCCAAAGAGAGTATGTGCTCAGGAGGGAGGCAGGTCTCAGTTGGAATCTTAGTTCTGACACCAGCTGCCTGCCCCATTTCTCCCCTTCTGCAAAAATGGAAGTCATCTAAAGACATCGTCTATGTAAAAGATTAAGTACCGTGCCTCATGTCAAAGCCAAGGCTAGTTCAAGTGGTAAAGACAGATTCTGTTCAGTAGTTCACTATTGTATTAGGGATGAGAATCCAGTGTGAGCTAAACTCTAACTCACTTTGTAGCAAGGTCACTTTAAAGGGAGGGTGAGGGAGTTGACTGTGGGGTAGGAGTGGGGAGGAGCAAGCTGGACTTTGTAGAGCCAAAGAATTGAAAATTTATAAAAAGTATAGAGGGCGGCGTTGGGCCACGTGACACCATCTGGTTTGCTCCCTAGTGCTTGTTGAAATTCAGCTTTCTTCCCTCGTACAGAGGCAAATAACCATCTAGAAAATTTCTGTTCATAGCCTTAATTTATCTCTTGCTTTGGATAGCTCCAGTTATCAAAAATAAAGTATTTCATGAGGCGCAACAGCGGTGCAGTGAAATAGGATTTAAAATTAAATCCTGGTTCCTCAAAAGCAGATAGTACAAAGGAAAGCATTACACTGTGTCTAATTTGGAGCATAAAGAAGAACTCTGAGTCAATTATTCCCTTACTTCACATTCTCGGTAAATAGGGACGTGGAGCTTTGAATAAATGTCATAAAGCATTTGTAATAGAACAAACCCGAACTTGAAATTTTCTTTAAACTTGGAAATTACCCAGCAAAGAGAAAAGAAATGGCTCCTAGGCAGTTTATAATGCCAATTGTATTGTTGACTTACTTCTGAACATTCTTAACTGAGAAGAATTTGATGAACAAACACTATAATATCCTAAATTAAACTATGACAGAAATTTATTATGATAGGTACATCTGTTGGTTAATAGGTGGTTTGGGCCACTGTTTTCTCCAAGAGTGTGTAAGGTTCAACTAGAGGAAAACTGTTTAAATCACAGGTTCCTGGCTTCACTCTGGGTTCACTGAATCTGAGACTCTGGCGTTGAGTCTCAGAAATCTTAATGTTAGCAAGCTAGTGATTCTTATGCACAGTGAAGTTAGACACACTCAATTAACCTCATATTCGTGTAGAAATAAAACAGTATTTTGTAAGATTTTCAGTGCGTAAAGATCAAAGCACAGCTTTCTTTCTACTGGTTTTCGTTCTCATGGTCAAGAGATCTACCTCTTTCCCTGTGACTCTATTGTATGTGAGGGATATTTTACCCCCCGGACCAACTACCAGGTCCTGAATCTGGAAGAAAACAAAAAGCCTGAAAGTGAACCCCTTGATTCATATCCATGGACAGCATTCCAACACACCCCTCCCACCAGCTCTTTTCTGCTTCTTTCTCTCCACAAGCTGATGGAGGATGGATATGAGTATATGCCTCGTGGGGCACATAGCTCAATCCTGACCCACCCACCTTCTGTTTGTGTTGAATTTACATGGTAAGTTGATGCTTCTAATCAGCCCCTATCCATGTGTGGGGGGTCTGCTGGCAATAATGATGGTCTGTTAGTTCTCAAGCCACATTCTCATCACTTAAGCTTTATAAACTGGAGAACCTGTCTGTAATACAAAGTTTAGGAATATGATCTGCGACCATAAGAGAGAGAACTGCTAACTAGTCCACATGGGGACTAAGTCACAGGGCATAAACCTGGCAAACTGTGTTACCTAAGAGTTCTCAGGTTTGGGGGAAACTCACATCTAATTCTGTCTTCATCTTTATCTTCACTTTCTTCACTCAAATCCCTGGTTCATCCAACCAAGAAGCAAGACTGAGTAGTAGGTTTCCAGATTAGGTGAAATTACTTCAAAGTAAATAAGAAAGACTACTGACATTTTGTAACATTGTGGCTGTCATGTTACCATATACGTTTATATAACCGCTTTGTGCACCATTTATTTTTTCATCTGCAAGATGGAGATTTTGAAGATTTACTCAGATCCAGTGTCTGAAACAGGAGAAGGCAATGGCACCCCACTCCAGTACTCTTGCCTGGAAAATCCCATGGACGGAGGAGCCTGGTGGGCTGCAGTCCATGGGGTTGCTAAGAGTCGGACATGACTGAGCGACTTCCCTTTGACTTTTCACTTTCATGCATTGGAGAAGGAAATGGCAACCCGCTCCAGTGTTCTTGCCTGGAGAATCCCAGGGACGGCGGAGCCTGGTGGTCTGCCATCTATGGGGTCACACAGAGTTGGACACGACTGAAGCGACTTAGCAGCAGCAGCAGCAGTGTCTGAAACATCTGGTATTTCAGTCCATATTTACGCTTTCACACTGGAGATTGTCAACCCTGATTGCACAGGAGTTGTCATGGGGAACTATGTCCCTCCCCGGAGATCCTGAGTGTCCTTTTCTGAACACTTGTCTTAAACTGGGCCAGCTACTCAATGACTTCTTTCAAATGTAAGTGGGTAAAACTTTGAAAATGTGTCCTGCAGAGTTTGATGAGTCAAACCAGCTGATCTAATGCTGGCCGTGCTTGCCTCTGTGTTTGATTATAGGTGCTTCAGCCTTTCGGTATTTCAGTATCAATTTATTTGTTACATGGAATAGCCTTTCTAGAAGCATATATATGATGATATTAAAGATTAGATTCCAGCGTAACTCTGTCAAGTCTCCTAAGCTTTAAATAACTTACTTCCCTGAGGAATGATTTAGTTTACCTTAAACTTTGAAAACTAAAAAGGCAATCATGGAAAGTATCTGTTGTTTTCAATGAGTGGGAAAACTACTAACACTGAAAACTGTGACATTTTTCACAGCAGTCAGAACGCTGCACACAATGTCTAGTCCATAGTCTACTGTGATCTTTGGCATTCTTCCTGTTTACGTCGATTGTTTAAATTCCTACTAGATAAACTTGTCACTTCTGTGGTTCAGAGCTCTTGAGTACCAAATGCTTACCTTCATAGAACACCTAAATGGAAAAATGACCTAATCGGTAGTTTAAATTTACATATGGCTTTGGCACCTTTAAACTCCTAAATAGCTTACTTTTCTTAGCATCATCTTTAAAATTTGGGAAGGTAAATAAATACCAGTGGGAATGCTGATTTCAAACATGATTCTTCTCTACTTAGAGCTGAATGCCTTTAAAATTAATTTCACACATACCAAAAATATTTTTGAATATTTAACCTATTTTATCCATTTTCTTAACATTTTTGCATCAATCATGCATTTAGAAGATAATCAAAAGACAAAATCTGATTCTCTAACCCTGCATGACCCTTTGTTGTTCATTCGCTCAGTCGTGTCCAACTCTTTGAAACCCCATGGACAGGAGCACAACGGGCCTCCCTGCCCTTCACCGTCTCCCAGAGCCTGCTGCACTCATGTCTGTTGATTCAGTGATGCCATCTAACCATCTCATCTTCTGTTGCCCTCTTCTCTTCCTGCTCTCAATCTTTTCCAATGAGTTGGTTCTTTGCATCAGGTGGCCAAAGTATTTATTAGAGCTTCAGCTTCAGCATCAGTCCTTCAACTGAATCTTCAGGATTGATTTCCTTTAGGATTGACTGGTTGGATCTCCTTGCAGTCCAAGGGACTCTCAAGAGTTTTCTCTTAACACCACAGTTCAGAAGCATCGATTCTTCGGTGCTCAGCCTTCTTTATGG
Organism: Neotragus moschatus; assembly: GCA_006410615.1. Classification (NCBI taxonomy): domain Eukaryota; kingdom Metazoa; phylum Chordata; class Mammalia; order Artiodactyla; family Bovidae; genus Neotragus; species Neotragus moschatus. The sequence continues at coordinate 2,484,784 of SJYA01003091.1, read as the reverse complement.
TTCAACTCTCACATCCATACATGACTACTGGAAAAACCATAGATCTGATTAGACAGACCTTTGTTGGCAAAGTAATGTCTCTGCTTTGGATAGCATAGTGTGAAGGTGACCTATTCATGCACTGACTCAATCAGAATCTATTGGAGACCTGCTCTGAGCAGAATCATTTCCTACCCTTCTGGCTTCCTTCAGTCTGTAGAGGAAGCAAACATGCAGCAGATAGTAAACAAGCAGTGGTAAACACAATTAAGAAAGAAAACAGGTGTGTGGGAGAGAAAAAAGGACAACTTAATAGATGTGCAGAGGGCATAATATTTTTATCCAGGCACAGACCTTAGTGATGATGCCTTCAGATACAGTATGCAAACCTTCATTTTCCCAAAACTTAGCTCATTAGGGTTTTTTCTTTTGTTTTTCTCTCCTTCATTATGTTAATTCCCCATTTTGGGTCAAGCCCAGGCATGAAAATATAGTTTCAGCACTTCACATGGACCTCAATCCTTGTATTCTTAGAGGAAAGAATTCAGCAAAGAGATGGAGGTAATGAAGTGGGTCGAGTGTCTATCAGAAATGAAGTTATGTCAGGGAATGTTTAACAAGAGGATTCCTACATGCTGTTTCTCACAAGTCCTTTGTTTCTTTTTAAGTGGAATAGCACATTGCTCCCAGGAACTGAGGTCATTGTGTGAGACAGGCTTGAATCTCCTTTAGTAAACATTCTCTTTATGACAAAACTGCTTAGTCTCGATCCCCTTTCTTGAGATGTGGATTGGGTCCCAGTCTCTCTCTCTCTATCTCTCTCTCTCTCACCCCACCCCCACCCCCCTGCCCCTCCTCGGCTGATTCTTTGGAGAGCAGAGACCCGTCTCGCTTATCTCCTGCCAGGGCTTCCAAGACTCAAGAAGGCGCCCTGTGCCTTCACCCCCCTCCAGAGGGTGCCCGGTGCCTTCGTGAGAGACGCAAGTGCTATGTCAAGGGCTTGATTGGTTTTCTGCATAAACCAGGAAGTATCAGCCTCTCTCTCTCTTTCACTTTCTTATAGTCGCCTCTGGACTGCCAGGTCCCAGTCCATTAAAGGACCCCAGCAGAAGTACATGTGGAAGAAGATGCTGGTGGGCTTGAAGTAAGCTGCATCCTTTTAGGGTGGCTGAGTGGCAGTCCACTCCAGTACTATTGCCTGGAGAATCCCATGGACAGAGGAGCCTGGTAGGCTACAGCCTATGGGGTCGCAAAGAGTCGGACACGACTGAGCGACTTCACTTTCTTTCTTTCTAAGTTGCTTGTATGGGGGCCGTTTTCTGGATTCCTTCTGGCCAATCATCTTGTTGCCCATATTTGATCTGACTCAGGACCCTCCCCACCTTTCAGCCAATTTGGATTCCATTGTAAAGGTTTTGGGGAGGTTTGCAAAATGTATTATGGGCTGGCAACCTCTCCCTTTCCTGACCTCCAGGGATCTTTTCTGTGCTTGTGTTGTCTTGGAGGTCTCCTTGATCCCAAGAAAAATGTGTGGCCTCCTTATCTCTACTCAAGCAGAGGCCTTTATCTTGAAGTACCAACAGGAGACAAATTCCAGCTGCTCAGCATGGGCTCATCTCCTGTCTCAGGTCCAGATCTAACAATAAGCTCCATTCTTAGATTATAGACAATACATTATGTTTTTCAAAAAATCTTTACATTCCTTTTTAGATAATCAGTGTGTCTGATAAGACACCGCAAACTCATGTTGCATTTAGATCAACTGAACAAGGTTGTGATGCTAAGAAACAGCTTGGTTTATTGCTGTTGGAAGAAAATAACATTGAATCTCTTATCATCTCACCTAATGGAGTTATTAATCCCTGTAGCTCATACCATAAAGAATCTGCCTGCAGTGCAGGAGAGCTGGGTTTCCTCCCTGGGTCAGGAAGATCCTCTGGAGAAGAGAATGGCAAGCCACTCCATTATTCTTGCCTGGAGAATCCCATGGACAGAGGAGCCTAGTGGGCTACAGTCTGTGGGGTCACAAAGAGTCAGTGAGTAGTGAGCGCTACACTGATACTTAAGTTTTATACCATTGAATAGCATTCTGTGCTTGCTGTCATTTCCCAGGTCAGTCTTGCTAGACAAAGAGTTGTCTTGGATTTTGTTCAGTGAGATCCTTGCCACTCATCATTCACTGTCTGTGTTTTGGGAAGAGTGTACCAGCAACTGAAGTAATCAAAGGGAATGGAAGCCCAGTGTCATTTTCCCATCTCAGTGTAGCCATAAGAAAGTATGGATACGTTCAAGTAGAGAGTAGTTGATAAAATGTTTTCTAGTGATTTGAGATTCAGGTCATTTTCTATTGGTTGAATGATTTTTAGTTTGTTATATTTGTTCAGCAAGGAAGGGAAAGAATGTATTTTCATTTCTTTCCTAGTTACTTCTTTTCACAATATAAAGAAAGGTTGACCCAGTCATACCTTAGAAGTCTAGGACTAGCAATCATATTAAAATGTTTGATGATTTCTTGCTATTAGTTCCCAGCACCCAATGATGTTGAAATATGGAAGCGTATCTGGATAAATCATTGCCACTGTTTTTTTTCTTTTAATGTAGTGAGACTGAGAAAACTATTGAATGTCAAGTGGCTGCCCCCACAAAGTAAGCAAGAGGAGCATTTCCATTGGTAAATTTTGGTAGTTCTGAAGTGGAAAAGGTTTAAGTCATTTTACTGTCAAGATGAAGATTTGACCTTCAGGAAGCTTAATGAAGAAAAAGGAGGCACATGTTGAGAGCAGAAAGCAAAGTTTCTTTAGCAATAGTTTTAATACTCTGATCTGTCCTGTGTGTGTCAGGTGGGAGCACTGATCTCCTTATTCAGGAAACGTTTTCTTAAGTGCCCGCCGTGCACCTGCATGAGATGCAGTCATTAAAATGTGTATGTTTATATTTACAGGACAAGAAAGAATAACACATTTGAGAACAAAGTGGTCTTTATCTGAGATTTTTCAGAAAACTATTGTGTTTCTTCAGTTAGGAGTTTATAAGTTAAGCTTGGTAAGGTAGATTAGCTATGATTTGATACTTTAAATAAAATGTTAAAAAAAAAATCTCCTTGAATCTTGGAGAGGAGACTTAGACATTGGCATGGTAATGTGAGTGGCTGAATTATTTTGAAATCTGATATTAATGTCTTTTACTTTTTGGCAGTTGATTTGCCTTCCAAAATTAAGGCTAGTGTTAAAATGAGTTTCTGAAGGTCATGCTGAAATTATAGAAAGTTGACAACAGTGAGATATTAAAATATATTTACTTTCATGAAGCAGATTCTCCTTCTCTTAAGCTGTTTTTATGAAAAATTAAGTGAGAGAAGCTTGCTGAACCCCTTGAACCCCTGAGATACCAAGTAGTTAAACAGTATGTCTGTCTAGAGTATTAGAGGTAGAAAGAACCTTAGACATAATATATCCATCCAAAAATCTGATCCAAAAAAGTCATTGATACACAGAGAGGTGAATAAACTTAGCAGTTTGGGCAGTTAGTAGAACTGGATCTGGAATCCACATTTATTGGCTCCTAGTTCAAAGCTCTTTATTTGACATGAAGCATTCTCATACCTAAAGAAGGGGGAAAAGTGGAAGCTGTGATAAACTTTCTGTTCTTGGGCTTCAAAATCACTGCGGATGGTGACTGCAGCCATGAAATTAGAAGACACTTGCTTCTTGGAAGGAAAGCTATGACAAATCTAGACAGGGTATTAAAAAACAGAGACATCACTTTGCCAACAAAGGTCCATATAGTCAAAGCTATGGTTTTTCCAGTAGTCATGTACAGATGTGAGAGTTGGACCATAAAGAAGGCTGAGCACCAAAGAATTGATGCTTTTGAATTATGGTGCTAGCGAAGACTCTTGAGAGTCCCTTGGACAGCATGGAAATCAAACCAGTCAATCCTAAAGAAAACCCTGAATACTCTTCGGAAGTTCTAATGCTGCAGCTGAAGCTCCAGCACTTTAGCCATCTGATGTGAGGAGCTGACTCACTGGAAAAGACCCTGATGCTGGGAAAGACTGAGGGCAGGAGAAGAGGGCAGAGGATGAGGTGGTTGGATGGCATCACTGATTCAATGGACATGAGTCTGAGCAAACTTCGAGAGATAGTGAAGGAAAGGGATGCCTGGCGTGCTGCAGTCCATGGGGTTACAAAGAGTCAGACACAACTTAGCAATTGAACAATAACAATTCTTACACCTCCTGCAGGCGTATCTCTCTTTTTAAAAGTTGATGCAAGTTTACGTACAATATTGTGTAAGTTTCAGGTATACAACAGTGATTCACAACTTTTACAGGGTATACTTCATTTATAGTTACTGTAAAATATTGGCTATAATACCTGTGCTGTGCAATATACTATTGTAGCTTATTTGTTTCATATATATAGTTTGTACCTCTTAATCTCCTACCCCTCACCTTCCCTTTGCCCACTGATAACCACTAGTTTGTTATCTCTGAGTCTTTTTTGTTATATTCACTAGTTTGTTTTTTTATTCCAAATATAAGTGATATCATATAGTATTTGTTTTTCTCTGACTTATCTCACTTAGCATAACGCCCTCCAGGTCCATCCATGTTGTTACAGATGGGAAGAATTTTTTCTTTTTTATGACTGAGTAGTATTTCATTTGTATACTATATACCGCAGCTGCTTTATCCATTCATAGACACTTAGGTTGCTTCCATATCTTGGCTATTGTAAACAATGCTGCCTTGAACATTGGGGTGCATGTCTCTTTTTTAGTTAGCGTTTTCTTCAGACATACAGATGAGTGGAATTTCTGGCAGTTCTATTTTTAGTTTTCCTGAGACGCTTCCATAATGTTTTCCACAGTAGCTGTGCTAGTTACATTCCCATGAACGACGCACAAGGGTTCTCTTTCCTCCCTTTCCTCCACGTCCTTGCCAGCATTGGTTATTTGTGGTCTTTTTGATGATAACCCTTCTGTCAGGTAGGAAATAATATCTCAATGAAGTTTAGATTTGCATTTTCCTGATGATTAGCAGTGTTGAGCAGCTTTTCTTGCATCTGTTGGCCATTTGAATATCTTCTTTGGAAAAATCTTTGTTCAGATCTTCTGTCCAGTTTTTAATTGGATTGTTTGTTGATATCTGTGCTGTTTATATATTCATATTATTTACACATTTTTTTCCTTCTATTTAGTAGGCTGTCTTTTCATTTTGTTGATGGCTTTGTTTGTGCAAAAGCTTTTGATTACGTCCCATTTGTTTGTTTCTGCTTTGGTGTCCTTTGCATATCTCTTGATGAGTAAGTATTTCAAGCTTTATAAGTATTGGTTGTAGGGAAAAGGTGAATTTCACTTATTTTCTTCAAAATATTCCTATAAATAAGGACATCAGCTTGTAAGTAAGTTAGAAAGAACTTATTTGTTCTTCAGTGCATTCACCACTATCTTATACCTTTTGGTTGAAAACATTTTTATTTCAATCTTTTGTCTCTATTATATCTCCAGGAAGTCTTACTGGGTTAGTTGTATGTGGTGTTTAAATTATCAGAGTTTAAATTGTGAACTAAGAAAATCTTTGCCATAAATAATCTGACTTTCATTGACTTCTCTAAGGAGCTCCAAAATAGAATGATTGTTACTGTCTAAATATCACTTCCTCCCAGTGTCAACAGAGGTTTTTCTCTCTCTCTCTTTTTTTTTTTTCCTGTTTCTTATTGAGCAACTGATGTTGAAAGAAAATCATTCACAGGCAGTTGCTAGAATTTCTGTCTACTTAGTTTGCTAAGTATGTAAAAAACCTCTTTGCTTATTTAGTTTGTTTCTGGCTAACATTAAAATAAAGGTCACTTTGAGTTATGCATTCAAACACTCATCAGAAATTTTTAGATTTGCCTCTTTCTTTTCTTTTGCCCATTATCCTCAGATAGCACTGCCTGAAGGTGACTTTCCTGAAGTGTGAAGTCAGAGGATTAAAATGAATTCATCTTCTTTCCGGGAAAATGCGCTTTATTAGTGATGACAGGATATTTTAATATCTTCATTCTCTCCTTACCAAAGTGTGAACTCTTAATTCCATTTTCCCCTCAGATAAACAGCTATGTCTTCTAGGATTTGTGTAGATTTTTACCTTCAAGTCTATTTTGCATCAGAAATTGGCATTTGCCCACCCTTTTATTTGTGTAATTTGGTTATGGGTTCAGAGCCGGGATACCTAGACATTTGTGTGTGTGTGTGTGTCTGTGTCTGTGTGTGTGTATCTGTGTGTGTGCATGTGTGCTTAGTCACTCGATCATGTCTGACTGTTTGTGACCCTCTCGGCTGTAGCCTGCCAGGCTCCTCTGTCCGTGGGATTTTCCAGGCAGGAATACTGGAGTGAGTTGCCATTTCCCTCTCCAGGGGATCTTCCTGACCCAAGGATCGAGCCGCATCTCCTGTGTCGCCTGCATTGGGCATCTAGAAGTAACAGCCTAACTATAGAAAGTGATGAGTAGTAACGCAAGCCAGTGCCATCCCATTGGGCCAGTCTTTCCTCTTCCTACAGTTCGTACTCTCCCTGTTCCCCGTCGCATCTTAATCTCCGTCATCCATTTCTCTGGCCCACTTTTACAGATGAAATTTAGCTTCAGGGAAGTTAGGAAACCTTCCTCCAGTCACACTGTTTATTGAGCAGGAGCCAGAGTTTCAGCCCAAGCAGACCTACTCCAGAGGCCAAGTTCTGACGCCAGCATTACTAATTCTGTGACCACACGCAACTTATTTAAATTCCCCCGCCTTCATCTCTTCTTGTGTCAACTCAAGGTGTAATAATACTCGCCTCTTAGAGTTGAGAAGATTAACTGAGTTAATTAACACTTACGTGTAATTCCTGGCAGTAAAAATAACTGTAAAGATAACAGTGATGATAATGATGATGACAATGAAGATGAAGACTGTTGATTTCTAATATAATTGCTGCCGGGGTCCAGCCACGGTGGATCCAGGGTGATTCGAAGCGTGGACAGCATCGACATCTTAGAAAGAAGTATTTATTTAGAAATATACGATTAGGAAATAATAGTATAGTGGGAAAATTAAGTGGAGGAAAGAGGCTGAATAACTTGGTTTACGTGGAAAACCAATAAAATCTCGAGACAAGAGGTTTGCACCATCTACGTGGGCCACCAGCATCCTCTTGAATATCAGGGGGTGCCCCACCTTGGGCACTCCCTCGCGTGGATCTTAAAAGCCAGGGCAAGTAAGTAGACATGGCAAGCCTCCACGCCCCAGATGGGAATTCAGCCAGAAATTAGAGTAATAGGGAGACACAGGGGAAACCAGTCCAGCAACTGGCCCCGGGACCCTATTCTCCTTGAAGACCTTTTATACCTTTTTTGATTGTACATAGAGATCAAGGGGTAATACAAAATTATGCAGTGTTAGCAGCCTAGACTCTTATCAAAACCCAGGCTTTTCTCTCTGCATACCTAGTTGTATACACAAGTCTTAAGTGATTTACATCATCTTCAGGCCAAAAGACCAGTTAACATTTTATGGCTCTTTTCTGATAAGGGTTTGTTAACCAGAAGCCTTATTTGTGTTAAAAGTGTTGTTCTTCCCAAAGTCTGGTGCCATTCCCAGAAAGCACTAAATAAAGTTACATTCTTACATAGCAATTTGTAACAAGAGGAGTACAGTGATTTATAACAAAGGAAAAGTAATTAACTCAAAAGTCTAGCATT